>JAQFXY010001513.1:0-10213 GCA_034693865.1 Ceratophysella sigillata | reverse complement strand
GGAGATAGCGGACATACATACATACATACATACATACATACATACAAACACACAACCGATTTTATTAGATAGGATTTGTTATAAATTAGGAAAACTTGTAGCTTTACTCTGAACAAGAACGAAAAGGCGTAGGCAGAACATCACACATAACTTTGCCTCTTTTTGGTGTAGTACACGCTACAGATAAGTAATTTAAAATTCATTAATTGAATATTTATAAGCGATTTGACTTACAAACGGTAATGAAACGATGAAATTATGTGCGTTTGCTTTCCTCGACACATCAATAATCTCTTCCATCTTCACGGTCCGAAATGCAATACCGTAAGCAATGTTGTCAGCAATGGAGCTGTCGAATAGAATTGGTTCTTGCTGAACAAGTGAGAGGTTGGATCTTAGGTCAAACAAATTCAGTGACCTAATATCATTCCCATCCAAAATCTAAAAACAAAAATTTGTTGAACCATTAAAGAACACAGCATGTTTGTTCGCATCTTTCACTCTGAAATCAAAGTAGTGCTCCTTCGAAACTATTCCGGACCGGAAACACAGAAGTACTTCGACCATCCGAAACTTTAAACTGGAATTCAGTTACAAAAATACGTACTCTACCACTCCGACTAACTACCGACCAAAAATATATTAGCTAGCAACTTGACGAATCCCCGGTCTACGAGCGGCATAACAGGTTTACGACGCCTTCGTGTACAATCTTTGGCCGTTGACCCAATCTAGCGCAATTGCCCTCGATCTTGCGCCGTTGCCGACATACGAATATGACAGTGAATTCCTCAGTTTAATCTAGTGCCAAAGCTCAGGTGGTCAGGGGTCAACCGGTGGTCCGGTGGTCAGTTGAAAAGTTTTGTGAAACATTTTGAGAACTGGAAAGCGATTATGCCAGTAATATGCATTTTCCTGGGATACTTGGGAAAGTTTTGGATTGGAAGTATTGGGGAAACATTTAAGATAATTCGGAATTAAGCAAGTTTGAAACCATCAGGAAAGTTTTTGGGAATTAACCCTCTCGGTCAAACTCGGGTACTAGCAAAGCTGCAGTTTCTATTTCTCGGAAATGCGTATAAATAACACACTTCGGACTATTTTAATTCAGTAATAGTTGTGAAATATCTACTTACCAATGCTCCTTCTTCGGGGTCGTAAAAACGTAGCAATAGAGCAACAAACGTGCTCTTTCCAGAACCGCTAGGCCCGACAAGAGCAATTTTCAGACCAGCATCCACTCTCAGGCTGGCAGACTTGAGCACCTGCGTACTTGGACGCGTCGAATATCGAAAACTGACCTTTTCAAAACGCACATTTCCCTCCGTGTCAACCTTAAATTAAAAAAATCGATTGCATAGGCGCGGCCATGATAAACTGTCTCCATAAATCCAAACTAAGGGCCATTACCACTGGCTTTCCCACAGAGGGCGAAGAGTCAATGAGTGGTTTCCGGTCTAAGAGCTTGAAAATCCGAGCACCAGCTATTTTGCCTTTGTCGTAGTCAGGAGCGTATGCCAGGAAAGATCCAGCAGATGATGTACCGTAAATTAGGGCTTCGGCAACCCTGAAATATTTACGAACTAGTTAAATTCATGAAACATAGTGCCGTTTATTTCCAATTATTGTGATTACGTGAAAACGGCAGCAATACTTGCACATTCATGTTCCACTAGGTATGCACCATACCATAGACTGAGAGCGTAAGCAAAGTATGGGATCCCATTCACAAAACCATATATTGCTGCTCGAATATGAGCTCGTCTTATGTTAATTCTGTGGATCAAATTCAAACAGAAATATAATAAGCCTCAAATCAGCAGTAATGAAGCAAGTAATGAATTACTTGTGAGATTCCATTAAAGCTTCAGTGTAGTGCTTGATGAATCTTCTCTCAACTCCAAGGCTTGCCACTGTTCGAATATTGTTCAATGCTTCCGTGGCAATATTTGCAGACGTTTCCACGGCTTCCTTTTCTACAATATTGGAATTATTCAAAATCTTGCCTTCCAAGAAGCCAGAAAAGAGTGAAATTGGCACAAAGAGTGCTACGACTGCACCCATTTTCGGCAGCAAGTAAATTGACAAAGATACTGAAAATATCACAATTGTTGTGGCCTGAAACAGTCCAACCAGTCTTGAGCTTGTGGCCTGTTTTCCATTTAAAATAAGAACTTATTATTTAGGCCTTTGGATTTGAATTTGGATTTTCAATCGACCGTCCAACCAAGCGTACCCCTTGTATTCCAGTGGCATCAGTAGAGAGTCGTGCCGTTAAGTTTCCAACTGAGTTTTCGGGCTCGTCGAAATACGTCATGTCTTGATCGAGCAAAGTTTTGAAAATCAATTTGCGTATTCGAAGGGATAAACGATCCCCAGCAAGTCCACTGAAAAGTTTCTGTAGAAATGAGCTCAATCCTGTAATAATTCCAACTCCAACGTAAATCAAAGCATACAGGTTTCCAAACCAAACAATCTCATTGTCGTCCTTGCTCACGAAAAGCTAGAAGAATATAAAACAAAACCATAACATTTGTGTTAAATTCACATAAACAAGACGAATAATGATGAATTATTGTAGCGCTTCAATTTTAAGCATTTTAACAATTTTTAATTTGTTTGGATAAGATGTTACGTAAGAACGCCATTGAATTTCTTTGGGACTCACTCCAAGGTAATTTCCAAAAATTAGTGCATATAGTGGAACATTAGCACTCTTCAGAATGGCACACAAAGCAGCACAAGTCAAGTATGGCCATTCCTGGGAAGCCAATTTGATGAGACGGCCAAGACGGAAGCCTTTCATGAGAAGTTTCGCCTCCTAAAACAAAAGCCAGGGAAGAACATAAAGGCCATAATATTATTTGTCTCCTACGCGTTTTTAGAATATTGTTTCACGTCTTACAGCATATTTCAGTTTTTTCTGGGATAGATATGTTAGGTGCATGTGATTTGTATGCGGAATAATTAAATCATCTTCCGCACATTGTAGATCGGATATACTTTCTTCCTTTTCCGTGGGAATAGGAACACGGTCATTGGAAGCTGGAACCGGATCGGATTCCATGTAAGCTTGATTCATCACCAGTTTGTAATAAAGTCCATTTCGTCCCATTAATTCGCTATGAGTTCCGATTTCAGCAACCTATTCCATTGTCGCTAATAAATGTTAAAATTATCCCAAAATGTAAATTCGACAATACATTCAAGATAATTACCGTTCCTTTACTGATTGCAATGACCAGGTCAGCTGCTTTGATTGTGGAAAGACGGTGAGCCTGTGATAAAACGTAAGGCGATTAAAGCTTGGGACTTTGGAATGGGACTTGATTATGACACAATAGTTTAGTGAAAGAAGCTTCTAGAATTGTTTTAATTCGAAACGTACAATAATTATCGTTGTTCTTCCGAATCGAGCCCTTTCTAGTGCAGCTTGAACAATGGCTTCACTCTGCAAATCTAGAGCCGAGGTGGCTTCATCCAGAATCAAGATGGGAGGATTTTTTATAAGGCTTCTAGCTATTGCTATCCGCTGTTTTTGGCCACCTAACGAAATACAGAAACGATTATATATAAATACAGAGCTCGCACCTCGCACATAATTTTCACTATTGCAATAGAGGCCACGCCACTGCGCTATGAGCAGTTCTGTATAGTTTGGGGTAATTACAATCAGAAAGTGATTTACCCGAAAGCTGAGCCCCTCTTTCTCCACAAATGGTTTGATATTCCTGAAAATATTGCAAACCCGTTACTACGCACTGATTCCTGATTTTCCAATTTTTCCATTTATTACTATAAGGCCAAATCCCACTGTCCCATTTCATACCATTGGAAGTTTTTTGATAAAGTCATGGGCGTAGGCTTTCTTCGCAGCATTTTCGACATCCGTTCGATTGCATCCTTCCTTTCCAATTGCAATATTTTCAAAGATATTCTCATTGAACAAAGACGGTTCTTGAGACACTAAGCCGATTTGAGATCGAAGCCATGTAATATTCAAGTCACGGATATCTACTCCATCCAATTTGACATGGCCGCTGGTAACATCGTAGAATCTTTGCAAAAGCTGGACACAGGTAGACTTTCCACAACCGCTCATTCCTACTAAAGCAACTGATTGTCCAGGTCGTATTTTGAGCGATAGTTTATTCAAAATCTAGCAGAAACATTATTAAATCAGTTGAAAAATCTGTGTCTTTCGCAAACTAGTTGAATCAATTTGAAACAAACCGAAACTTGAGGTCGGGAAGGATAAGAGAACTCCACATTGTCAAATTCGATTTCGCCGATTGCTCGTTTTCGGGGCTTAAGTCCGTCGTCAGAAAAGCTGTCGATCTCAGAGACTCTGTGAATATTAATTTGGTAAAATTTAGATACAAAACGCAAACAACCAAAAAACGTATTGCCAATGCCCAAAACCTTTGAAAAAATTGAATTCAGCAAAATGTTCCTGCTTTAGATTTCCTAAGTGTTACTGCTTGCCTAAAATACCCTTTGACCCGGAATCGACCATACCTGTCAAGTACATTAAAAATTGCTTTCGCTGATCCAGTACCAGCTCCAAATACTTCAAAATACTCCGAACACGTGCCAATACTGAAAGCAGCAACTAGGATACTGTAATATATCTGGAAATATAATGGAACATTGAAGTCATAACGGCAGATAATTGATTTACTTTCTTGAAATTGATTGCATCTTATTGAAATTGAATTGTTGATTCGATCAATTGATAAATCATATTGAACCGACTCACCACAACAACAGTATCCGCTCCGTAGAGTCCATCTCCATTCTCCCGGCTGTCCACGACAAGTATTGTTCCGTACCAAAATGCAAGGGCGTAGTTGAGATAGCAGCAGAGCCAACTAAGCCCAGTCGCAAGCCCAGTCAAACAAGCTTTTCTCCAAGAATGGTTCCTAACTTTGACAAGTCCGACATCATATCGTTTTCTCTCTTTGTCCTGAGCATTGAAGGCAATTACAGTTCGGATGTTGGTCAGAACCTCCTCAGCTACAGACCCCGCTTCGGCATAAGCTTCCTGCTCCTTTTCCGTCATCGTATGAAACACTTTGGTTTGGAAGTACGTGATTCCACCCAGCAAAGGGATCACCATTGCCAGAACCACTGAGAGCCTCCAACCAAAGTAAAACGACTGACTGACCAGGATAACGAAATTGGCAAACAAAAACAGGCAAGTTCCAACTCTTTCACTCATGGCCTCCTGCACTTTAATCATGTCCCTGTTTAAATCAAAATCCATATCCTTAAGGAAACGAAGCTTTACAAAAAATGTTGAAATAATTGTATTTGCATACTCGATAATACGATTCGTGAAATCTCTTTTCCGATGAGTGTCAAACCAGCTAATGTCTTGACGGATTAAACTCTCAAAGTATAGGACGCGAATCTTGAATGCCTGATATGAATGTGAACAATGTTAGCACCTGACGAGGTTATCTGTAAGTATAACACGCCTGATCGACACTTACCTGATTTTCTGCAACGAGATTGAAGCAGACGACCATTAAGTATCCGAATATGAACTGGACGAGAGCATTAATACTGTTGAAGAATACAAATTGTTCCGTTTCCTTCATAAAGTTGGATGATTCTGCTGATCGTAACGGTGGCACGCAAGATGTTGAATTCGCGGCATGATCCAGCATTGCTTTGGTAAACTTTCCAAAGAGAAAAAATGCCAGGGGCTGACAGAAAGCCGTGATAATGGCTAAGCAGCTTCCGAGTACAAGCTTGAGTGTATCACTTCGTGAACAGTATCGGTACTAGAAATCACAATGAAAGTTGAATTCATCGAAGAACCTACACGCTTTGTTCCAGCATTAGGATTTCGATCGATTATTCATCAATCGGACACATGCATATACTTGCAGCGACATGCTAACCTAGAATAACCTAACTCCAAACCTAAAATATATCCTAGCAGTCGTTTTGCTTATTAATGCTACGTCAACCTTACCAGCTTATAATACGGAACGGAGGGAAGCGATGCATCAGTTTCACTCGAGCCGCTCTCGCTCGACAGCGGGATAGAATTTTGGCTCTGGTCATCGTATGACGATGAAGAACTCATGCAGGCAGCTGTAAGTACTGTTGGTGAAAGTCTATTTGTTGTCTGAACAGTGTTGGATAATTACAGAACTGCCGACTAACTATCAGGGTTCATAATATAACCCGGGTTCAATATCAGATAAAGTTGTCAGTAAGGGCGAAACTGAGTCAATTTTTGCTGCTTCTTCAAGCCGAGGAACCGATACACCCACTGACGAATGATAATGTCTCTCATTCTCATTCATTCAAATTAAGACCGATTAAGGGCTGGGTAATTGGTCAGTAGGCATGGAGTACGCTGGATAGGACAGATGTAAGCATTCGGTACTTCAGTACACCTGCACGCCTAGCCTTCCCAACCAACTCGGCTCGTGGATTCGAGTCAAGGAACAACCTAAGCCTTATCTCATGTAAATGTATAATTGAAAGGAGCTACATGAAGTGATACAATATTATTTCCCTTTTTATTACCTAAGCAATCTGATAAATTATGCATGCAATATAGGTATGGTACACCTAATGTAGAAAATATAGAACATAGCTTAATATATTTACATAAAATCCCGTATTTTAAACAAAGCATTTCATACTTTTCTGAAAAACAAGAATACAAACTATTAGAAATTGACTACAATTCAATTCAGAGCTCTTCTACGCTCTGCTTTGTTCTACATGCATTACATATTACATATCACATACCTATGCATATTACATTCTAATGTTCATTTACTCGTAATGCACACTAAAACTGCAGAAAGTGGAAAAACAAAAGATAAGCTAATGCACTACACTGAAACATACAGTGATTCAAACATATTTACAAGTAATTTCAAATATTACAAACCTTGAGTGTTACTATACGATTGGTTTTGTGTAAAAGGATATATGTACTTTGTTTTCATCTTAAACGACGGAGCATGTTAAATGTTAATACTATAACGTTCTTTCACAATAAGTTGGGATTACTCCATCGTAAAGAACTCTGGATTACCCGTGTAGAAGGTTGTGTTGGAAGGCAGACTGTTGACAAAGTCATGTGGCTGAATTGTTTGAACGATTTGAATCTCATGGTGACTGCCAAAGTGTTGCTGATAGTATCGCATTGCATCCACAGGAAGTTCTTCGACTACTGTGACCAAGGTCCCTGGAGAATGAGTGAGGCCCAGACTACTGAGAGGTGTATCATCGTTAATCGGGACAACACGCTGCTCAGTAGTGCAAAGATCCACATTTTCATCGTTTCCGGAAATAAACAAAACGTCATTTTGAGCTGTGTTCTGATTGTATTGAAGTTGATCGGTTTCAGCAGTATCCTTCCGCATACTTCTCCCACTTGAGTGAGCAGCATCTTTTCCCTTTCCCTTACTAGCTTTAACCTTAGGTGGAGAATTTGTTCCTGGCGGCTTTTTGTGAATCTTCATGTGTTTGTAAAGATTCGACTTGACCCGAACTTCTCGACCGCAAATGGGACACTGATGGAGTTTTTGCCCAGTATGAAGTGTGGCATGTTCCTAAGGGGAAGCAAAAGTAGGTACTTAATGCAAGTAAGGAACACTCCAATATTATTAGCAATTATTTTCAATTTGTTAATTATAATGAGGCTTACATCGAGAGCTTTCTTTTTCTTAAATGCTTTGCCACATGTGGCACACACGAAATCACGAGTGGTTTGATGCACACCTTTATGGCCTTTCAGAGCCGAGTAGGTAAAATACTCTTTCAGACACACTTCGCATTTGTAGTCCTTTCTTCCCTCATGTCTCCTAACATGTCCGCGTAATGAACTGGCACTTTTGAAACTAAATATATAAAAAGTCAGACATTCAAGATTAATAAACGGTTTAAGATGAACTCAAATTACCTCGTTCATTGACTTTGAAAACTTACGCCTCGCTGCAGATTGAGCAAACATGATTTTTTAGATTAAAATGGACGACATCACGATGCGACACAAGTGCTCCCTTCATTTTGAATGCGGAATCACACATATCGCACTTCCAAGGTCGCTCGTCACTGTGAGTAGCCATATGGCACTTCATATTCCACTGTGCCACTCTAAAAGCATAAGTCCAGGTTAGTAATGGAATACAAAGTATCCTTGTGCTGAATCTGATTCCTGGAATGCAAACTTACTTTCTCTTGCAGACTTTGCACTTGTTCATGAATTCCTTCCTTTCATTCTCGGGAAGATGCCTGAGTCGATGGAGATCAAGACTCATTTTGTTAGCAAGAACCTTTCCACACTTGTCACACTTTACTTGTCGGTTTTTATGAACAGCGTGTCGGTGTTGACCAAGAGCTCGACGGGTTGGAAATCGCTTTCCGCAGTCGTCACACCTGTCAAAGTATAAATGTTGAACGTGCTTATTACCTACGCCACACAATTGCACCAAATTTGATAGAAATGTGGCTTACTTATTGAAATAGAAATGTGAGATCCAGTGAGGATAGTAGTCCTCTGTGGAAGCGGTCATGTCTCGTTCAGGGAAGCATTCTCCACAAATGTCACACGGAAAGACTAATGGAATTCCACTATGTTCACTCACCATATGCTCTCTGAATCCTTCTTTCCCATCTACAAAAGAGTATAAATATTCTTAATCACTTGCAGAGAAATAACACTACGATCCAATTCTTCCAGCGAGCATTATACGTGCTCATACTTACTTGGAATTAGCATTCCACAGTTGCCACAGAATAAGTGGGACAGTTTAGCCGGACTTGTTAAATACTGTTCCAGTTCCTTGGATTTTTCTGATCTTACGGAGTTAGATTTAAACAAATGGTCACAGAAAAAATCCCAGTCTTTGTCAGTAAGGTGACGACGTGCCAAGTATGAATGAGTGGCACTCAGAAATACTTCCTTCACTAAACAACAAAAAATACATGAATCTCGTCATGTTTCCAAAAAATCCATATGCACCAAATGCAAGTGACGAATCCTAACCAATAATTCCACTTACCTTTTCCCATTCTTAGGTAGTTTCGGTATATTTTTGACTCTTCTACTTCATATTCTATCGGTTCATTAATGACATTGACGCCAGTACTCCTTGAGGCTTCATGTCTCTCTGAGATTGCTTTACGGAAAATATGCCATTTCTGCAAACTGTTCATGCATTCATTGCAAATTCCAATAGTCTTATTGTTCCCCTTCACCTATTCGGGATAACGGCCAGAATCGAACATGATAGGGATTAGAGAAGTTAAATGAAAACAACGCAATAGACATGCTCTTGTATTTTTATTACCTGTTTTATTTGAAGATTCGCAATAAGAATTTTGATGAAATACATCATTTGTTTTGTTTTGTCGAATACATCATCGGTATGCTTGCACTGTCTAAGACAAACGATGCATTTTCTAGTGTTTGGCCCCGCCTCTGAAACACTCTCTTCTTCCACTTCACTCTCATAGTCAACTTCAATGGCATCTATATCTTCAAAGGTCAAAGCTTTAGGTGTTGGGCGTGTTGGGCGCTTTCGTGGTGGCGGTGGCTTAACATCATCATCTTCTATCAGCTCAAACTGGGCAGTAGGAGCTTTAGCTTTGGACTTCGATATGCGTTTCGATCGAGCTCGAAGGCAGCGCAGAAGATTGGTATCCGGTAGTAGGGAAGGTCTACGCTTGGATTTGGCAAGTGCATTAGAAACACGACTCGACTTCCTCGTCGATATCATGGCTGGAAGAGGCTTAGCTTCAATTTCAACACTACTGCTCCCATTTAAGCCTGGAGTAGGAATCGAGTCGAATACGTCCATTAACAGTGCATCTTCATAGCAGAATCCTTGATCCTCAGCTACATCAGTTCCTTTATCTTCATCTACACCATCTGACTCAATCCCAATTTCGTATCGCACATCAATCTCGTTTTCCACATCAGGAGCTAGAGACTCTGGCTCAAGTTCATTCATTTTATCCTAATACAGCCCAAAAAATCCGAATAAATAAATTAGGTATCCATCCATTTACATAAAATCGTTACTTTGTATGGATGTATGTATGGATGTATGGATGTCTGGATGTATGTATGTACACTATCTCCTCCGAAGATACTCGGGGGATCTGGATGAACGATAGCTTATAAGCTGCGCTAGCTCACCGGTCATTCCTTTCGAGATTTTGGTGGACCCTTGAC
>JAQFXY010001512.1:0-10219 GCA_034693865.1 Ceratophysella sigillata | reverse complement strand
GGGTGCCCCCACTTGCCCACTTGCTTTCTCTATTTCAACATAGATGGAGGTGATCCATCCTCCAAACACCCCTTAAGGTGATTATTTGATTATACTGACTTTGATAAATCTAGGCAAGGCATCCCAAACCGTAGCACGTCTTTAGCCCCAAAACAATATGCCCCACAACATAAGCCCCACACTAGAATATGCCTCACACTGCAATATGCCCCACAGTAATATATGCCCCACAACAACAATAAATATAAACAAGAAATAAATATAAATATTCGAATTAGTAATCAAATCAGTAATCAGTAGCCTTGAGTGAAATTACATCGGGGGTGATGAGATGCGTTTCTTGGCGCTAGTAAACAAATTCCTATTGATAACTATTGGCGCGCTGCGGAGTGGTGAGTGAGCGGTTGTCGATTGTTAATTGTCAACTGACTGAACTGAAACTGGACCATAGGACATACAGACATACATACATACAAAGTAACGATTTTATGTAAAGGGATATATGTATGTATAGTTATACACATGCATTATATAAATTATGTAAATGTTTGGACCGAGCTGAGGAAATATTAAACGTTGCCTAATCAAACGTTCTCTTGTGATTTA
This sequence comes from Ceratophysella sigillata, assembly GCA_034693865.1. Taxonomy (NCBI): domain Eukaryota; kingdom Metazoa; phylum Arthropoda; class Collembola; order Poduromorpha; family Hypogastruridae; genus Ceratophysella; species Ceratophysella sigillata. The sequence goes on along the minus strand of JAQFXY010001512.1, from coordinate 9,613 downwards.
TGATTTCTAGGCTTTTTCCTCGCTGTGATAATCTGTTATACAACGTCAGGGTTATTACCTGTACCTGTGGGCGGGTGTGCATTGATGTAATCTTTGAGTTCTTATAAATCCAATAAAAAAAATTTGCAATAAATTCTATAATGGAATATAAGCACTGCCGGAGTTGGTAAAAAAATTTGCATCACAGTTAATAATTTAGACCTATACGACTTTGGTGCACTTTTCCTTTTGCAGTTCAGTACATAAAACGCAATAATGTCTCGTAGGCGGAATTTGCCTAAACAACTGTGAGCTGTGAGCAGGTCTGTAGAACCTCAGTTAAATCGGTTGTCAGGATGCTGTCTTTCCATTACCATTTCCTCCACAGGAAGGACATAATTATTGAAAACAAGATTAGTGACCTACTTACATGTTCTGTATGCTGCGCATTTGACTGGTAACTTTATGTGAGTCGGATATCGTATTACGCCTTCATGTTTGCAAAGCAGTTCACAATTCACAACTGGTAAGCTACTAATTTGAGTGAATTTTTGGTTTTTACCTTTACATAAACTATTAGATATAGCCTCGAGAAATGTGCCAAGTGAGGTTCACGTGGCTATGCGTTGAGATATACGGGTCTGCATTGGGGTTTTTGGTGCGAAAAAGATACACGGGTTAGTTCAGTCATGTTTCTTTATCGGGTTTTGATGTGAAGAGGATACTTTTGTCAGTTTAGTTCACGCGTCTATCGCGTTGTGGTGTGGAAAATGTACATATGGGTTAGTTTAGTTTAGTTTAGGTCTGTAGTTCTGTAGTAGGTGGATTGTTGGTGTGGAAAGGATTACACGGATAAGTTAAGTTCACGGTTAGTTGCTTTTATGCTACTGTTTACAACTTTGACCCCGGGTTGAGGGGTTAGTTTATGCTTACGGTTGGATTCAAAAATTGAAATACGAAATGTGAGTTGATTTGAATGTACGGGTCTGGGTTAAAAATATTCTTGGAGGTTACTAAGGGTAATGACTGGGTTAGGTTGGTAAGGAGGGGTTTGGTAGGGTTGGAGAGTGATAATACGACGGTGGACCTAATCAAGATGGGTTTGGAGAAGGATAAACAGGTTAGCTCCATGAAGAAGCGTTTGGTTTTGGATTGGAAATTACATACTCTGCTCTGGTTAAAATGATTAATAGTATGTGTTTTGCTTTGGAAATACAAGTTTGAGCTTACGGATCTACGTTGAAAATACGGAGTACCTAATTTAAGTTTATGGCTTTAGTGTGGGATCGCAAAAGGGTAAGTTTCATTTGTTGGGTTTTACAGGATACATAGTTGGGTAAGTCCAGGTTTTGAATGTGAAGGTGAGCATAAGTTTGACTTTCAGGCATTTCGAGCTGGTTTTTAGCATTTGACGTTTTGCTTAATTCCCTGTCCGCAGGAAAACCCCGCAAAATATGCACGAAACATGCCCTTAAAACTCAAAGTTACTATCCATTCGCAGTAAGAACAAACATAATGTGCAGTAAATATGCCCTTAAAAACTCAAAAATCTGCATCTATAGTTGCAGTAAAAACACGCAAAATATGCACGAAATGCGCACTTCATAACTAAAGCATTGCGTACCTGGAACTTCTACGTATTTCAACGAAATACCATTTTTAACCTTTTTTTCTACACAAAGTATGCGCGAAAAGGCAAATATGTAACTTGAAATTCCCTCAACGCGGAGTTATTCCATCTGTTCGCCGTGCGCCTTTCAGTGACAGCTATTGTGTGTTGCCGGTTTTCAATTGTAATGTAATGTTGCTAAATATTTGTGCATTTGAGCCAATACTAGTTGATATTATCTAGTCTCTGACTACCAGTCCGTGGGCCCTATGCGGTTGCATCGGTTGCATACGCCTAAAACCGGGCCTGAACATATGTAGCATTTTGACTTGGATGGATGGATGAATATGATTTATTTATTTATTTATTCAGATCCAAACACATGTATACAAGTTTTACAAAAAATACATTGAAGCTTAATAATTCTACCCAACTCAAATACAAATCAATCAAATACATATGCTCAAACCCATCCATGTGTTTAAGATTGTGTTGCAATAAATGGTAACCATAAACCATAACCATTATTGTATAAATCTGAGCAGAATGCCTCTACATACAGCTATGAAAGACCGGAATCAAAAGGGATCTGTAGATCTGTAGAGTTGGAGCAGTAGACAGCACCTTCAGCGATGTCAGCGGGCGCATTATTGTCAACATTTCTTGGATCAGCTAGTAGGTACTGTTTCTCCAATGGAAAATGGAAATAGTTCTACTACATCTACATACGTAGTGCCTATACCTTATATTATGTAATCAAGTTAAAGTGAAGATGGTACCGAGTACCCTACCGAGGCAAGGTTGAAGATAATAATTACCTATGTTTCCCGACAACTGTGCAGCTACACATCCCGTCTGTCCTTGCGTCTGTCTCAATAACTTAACGCAATATATTTGAGGATTTTTTGCATGATTTACATGATTATTATTATTAGTTACACAAGCCCGTCAAGTTCATTGACCACTACAAATGGCTCTTGAATTATTATACGTGTACATATTTTGGTTATTTTATTATATCATTTCGTTACGAATTAAGATATACCTAGTATACAGTCTTGATATATGTATAAATAATACATTAGATTCCATCATAAATACTGCTGGAGCGGGGGACATAAATACTGGTCGAGCTAAGAAAGAAGTTAAAAAGTGTATATGAGAGTAAAAGTAGCATATACACAAAACCCGGATATAAATGTTAAGTATATGTTTTTAAACTGTAATAAACGGTGTCAACCGTAAAGATGCAGGCATAGCAGAGGAAAAGCATCAACAAAACGATCTATTACGACACCTAACAAACACTATGAAGCCAATGGATAAAACAATAGCACTGGCACTGATTTAAAAAAATGCAGCGCGATGAACATCTCTAGAATCACATTGCCTTGGTATTTAGCTGTCTGAGGCAAAAATGAATAGCGTGGTTGTACATGTTTTAAAATCTTAACTCAAATAAATAAATGAAAAGCAGCCTATAAAAACAAAGGAACAAAGTAGAACTTAAAACCCACTTCATTTCATCTATGCGGATTTTTGGCTTGTTCATCATTTCAATTACGGATTGAATATGTCCAAGCTGAATTATTAACCATAACCTATGCCAGCTGACAATTATATCTTTCGGCATACTGTATAATATAGATCCACAAATGAACTAGGAGCTATTATGAAGTGGACCTCATACTACGCATTTAGACTGATTGTCCCAGTCAACATTAAGAAGGGTACCATTTGTGCACCATGCTTGAAGTCCGGCATTTGCCTGGTCTCTTTGATCGAACTTCCGACTCAGCTCCGGAGTCCGTGTTAGAAGAGAAGGAGACGTGTCTTGACCTCGACTTCCGCCTTGGTGGCGGGGATATAGACGGCTTAATATCCAGACTCGTTGTGCGGTTCCGATTTGCAGCTTTCATTTCCCACATTATCGCTTGTCTTTGAGCCACCTCCTCAAACGTAGCTACGAACTCCGAATCGTACGTGGCAATAAATTCCCAACCCGATCGAGGAACCACTCTGCCAAGGCCTGAGATGATCTCCGTCACTTCTTCCATAGGAATGTGAGCCTGAATGCACATTACCTTCCGTTCCAAAACACGCGTCTTCGTATATTGGCTGAGCTGAATGTTAATTATTAAAAACCATTACTATTTACACAAAGAGTACTGTTCATTCATAATTTTATTAAAATTGAAATATGAACTTACAATGAAATCTCGAGCTTTTTGCATGTTAACTCCAGACAGACCGTTCGAATCAGAGACAAAATCCACCGGATATAGAAGCTCACTCTTCACGACCCAACATCCTTGAACTAAAACAGCAACAGTTTGTAAAGATCTCAAGACGGAGACTTCATCAACGACGACTTTCAGTCGTGTTTTTAAATAGTCCAGAACTTGAGAATAACGAAGCACTTTGGCTGTTCAAATCAGAAGTATGAGTGGAGAACAAAGTAAAGTGATTATAAGACTTGGAACATAGAGATTAGATTATCATCATGAAATAAATGCATTTAATATTTACCATTAATCATAATGTGACGCAGCTGATCTGGGAGCAACAATCGTCTCAGTTGAGAAATAGTAATTCTTTTATGTTTTGCAATCTTAGTTTCGGCTGGCCTTTCTGAAGAAATCTTTGAATGTCTGGGTAGGATTGCCTTTGCATAATTCGTACGAGAAATAACATAAAATGGTGTTTCGCTTTCTTTGATTACTGAAAATAATTTCTCAGATTCGTCGACGTCTTTGCTGATGTAATTAAGTTCTATCCAAGGCTCCTCTTCCCGTTTCCTCCGTAAAGCATCATAACTTCTTGCATATTTGGACTTCGACATGGGCTGATCACGGTGTTGGGAAAACTTTACAGTGACTTTCGTGAGCTCGCCCGCTTCGTCCCCGCCTAAATTACCTGGTAAAACACTTTACTAGTTCCAACAGTAGTCGATAATATTAGAATATTGTCAAAATGTTTAAACATACTTTTCCCGTCATTTCTATCAGCATCATCCAAATGGCTAAATGTACCTCTCATTTGAACAATAGATCTTAGGGAAGATAAATGAAATTGACCATCACGAAGTATACCGACTACGTAACGCCTGGACTTAGCTGAATTGGGAATTGGAGATGATTCCATAATATATTCATTCAGTATTGGACGCTCCTCCCTGTGTGAATAATAAAAATCAGATGTTATGGTTTTCTATGTGGAAGCTAAAACAAAAAGAACCTTAATCAACAAACGCACACACACGAAAAACCAATTATTCTTTGGCATCCCATTCCGATTTTAAGTATCACAAAATATCGTGTGATTAGTTAATACAGTGACACTAGTAAGTACACACCACCACTTACAATTCGTCCTCATCAGTTACACTGTCGAATCCAACTGCCGATCCAGCTAAGCTTTCTCCTTTACGCTTGTCATACCTCGTTGTTGTGTCAATCTCTACAGCCAATTGTATCCTGTCTTGATTTGGCTTGATTTTGGCCTGTTAGAAGGAAAATATAATCAAATATACATATATATATTGCAGTAGATATTATGCACTCCACTGAAAACAAGTACATAAAGTGTGCTTTCTCGCTTGCCATTGTCAGCCCGATTCATGATTCGCAAATGTGCATTGAAAGCTGTACATCACAAACAAAAGTCGCACCATTTCATTTTCATTGAAAGAGTATATTTGTACTCAACGCAAATAAAATAAATTCGACAATCAGGATTCAAAATGTTAATTACTTAATTTGGGTTGTTGGCTTAAGACTAAAGACTACTTAGTAGAATAGCATACAATATCCATGATTCACTATCACTATACTATATTATCAAACTGTCATACTGTCATGATCTGTGTACCCGCAAGCAAGATATAAGTTTACTTAACAATATTTTTAATCGTAGTGTTTTACCTGTAAAATATTTGTGTGCTTGGAAGAGGTTGTAGCTGGTCGTAAGAGGTATTGAATGAGGTACAGCTGGTCCGACAAGGATTTCGAGAGAAATACTGGAACCTATCCAAATAAAGTCAAAAATAAATAAGTAATATAGTAATTCCTTATTAAAACTCACATAAATAACAAAATAAAAACTTCCGAATGGGTACACGTATCGTATCTCTTACACTAACGTGATTTTTAACTTCGTAACTATTTCCGAACTGTAAATGCTAAACTGCATATTACATAAACTTAATCCTACCCCGCTGCACTAAGCCAGAAATATTATCACCTAATGTACTTTGTTATTACCAACTAAAAACACTTTTGCAGGGTGAGCGTACAAATATAGAGTTAGAGTGGCTACTTAACAAGATGTGTGTTAGGCTGTTGTGGTGCTCATAAAAGTGCGATTTTCTTCTAATGTTCTAATAGTGAATAGTGAATAATGTTCAAATGGTGAATGACAACCCATTTAACACTTTTTAACATCTAACCTCACGAACAACTTGATCCTCCTCAACGCCGGACATTTGATATTCGTACGTTTTAGTCCCAACTGAAATTGGAATTGTAACTTAACTCAATTATCCTATGAACACGAAATGCCTACAGACAGCTGACAGCCTAACTTGAACAAGTATGAATCTCTGAATTGCGATTCAGTAGCAGCATAGCATAGCCGTAGCCCGCCCGTAGGCTAAAATTCACAGTCAAAAGTTGGAGTTCCAAGTTTGAAGGGGAACTGAGAAGCGTCGGATTTAAACTTACCGGCTTGTGAAACTTGACGCAAAAAAGGGATGATTGAGAAACTCCCTTGGACGTAAAGGTCAAAATCCCATCGAAAACACCCGTGTTTTAGCAAATTATTCATGCTTATTATTTTATTACCGAGAACGAAAACCAAATATGTAATTGCATACTCTACCATGTATCTGTTTCTACATTGAACCATATAATTCCTGTACATTGTTCATTATGTTTAGGATAGTCCGAAGTCCGAAGTCCAAATGAGCTGGGCGGCAGCCCATGGTTCGGGAGATATTTAACGGCTGCAGTACAGTATTTCATGCGAAATTAACTTTTATGCGTGGTGCAATACTTTTACCATTGCCCATCAATGCCATTACTTAGGTACACACGATCTAATAGCAATGCTTTTACTGTCGATTAGTTTTGTAATGTAACTCTTGATGATTGATGATAGACGGAACGCCACGGAACACAAAAACAAAAACAAATATTGAATTTACGCTAGCGTTTACGAATAAATTATATGTGCTTACGAATGCCACCATTCTGGAACAACACAAACCGAATCCAATACCCTCATGCATTGCATGTCACATTTCAAGCAAGTCAACAAGAAGCAGTATAACATTGAAAACTTAAACTCAACAAACAGCTTGCCGTAATTGCGACAAGTTTTTCATGCCGATTACAATAGATTAAAGAAGTAATCTCAAATAAGTGCTCTGTGTATAGGTAACAAGTAACAAAGTGAAACAAGCAAATATTAAAAATATACCACATACAATGTAAGACAAGTTTTCTATGATCATTTCAGCTCAACCAGTTGTACCAGTTGTACCCTGATCTGTTTTTTCACCAATTGTTGTACCTACAAGCAACAAAATGTACAGCATTGAAGATTTGCTCGCGATTGTCAAAAATAAAACAAATCCAACTCAAACGCAGAACAATGTGAAACCGGATGTGTTTACAGCCCTGGTAAAGCGAAGCAGTCTGCTGGTTACCTTCTCAGCACAGCTAATGGGATTTTTTCCTTTCTCACCAAGTCCTAATGATAAATTGAGTTTTAACTGGTTGACCCTCCCTGTGTTTCTTACCGCATTCCACACAATTGGAATTATATCTATGGGAGTGATTTTCTTAAGTTACGACAAAAAAGATAGGCGTCATGTCAATGTAACCAACGTAGACCGATTCGGGAATTCACTATGGTTGTACTCGACTATGGCGTGCGGAGTCTCGGTTCGGCTCATTGGAATTTTATGTAAAACTAGAATGATTTGTATTTGGGAAAAGATGGAGTGTATACTTCAGGAAATCTATCAAAATGGAACCCACGCTTCCCAAATTTACTTTCAAGCGCAGCTCAGAGAATATAGTCGACGAACTAATGTTGTATATTTGATTGTTTATGGTTTAGGAATATCTTTCACGAGTCGCTTGATAATTCCGGTTTGGCAAGTTCAATCCACATCTACTCGGGACGCTTTGATTAGCACAGTTACTTTCATAATAATATACCCACATGTATTTCTGTTTATAACAAAAACATTATGTTTTGTTCACATAATTGAGCTGGTAACTATTTGTTTCGCAGTACTGAAACATGAACAAACCTATGTCATAATTCCAGAAATCCCACTTAAAATCCCACATAACCACCATTTCGTTCTACCAAGCCTATTTTACAAGCACTTCGAGTCACTGGAGAATGTCATAAGGTTCCTGAATGAGAATTTCTATGTCGAGCTTATCATTATCTTGACCCATATCGGAGTGTTACTTGTCAGTATATTGTACTTCGGTTATAGCAGATTTTTGCAAATCCCAAATTACATTACGATATTGGATGTATTGTGGTTCTTGTGCGCTAATTTATTACATCTGATTCTGCTTTGCAACGCATCAACGTGGATGACAAGAGAGGTGAGCAGCTAATTTCTACAATACACAATACACAGATAATTTCAAGACATTAAGCGAATTTGAAAATTTTGTTTTAGGCTCAGGATGTAGGAACTCAATTGATGAGCAACTTAAGTTCTGATTCCGTTCCGAATTATAAGGTACCTTAACTAGCTAATACAACATTCATTTATGCTTTCTCAATTCTGCATTGCATTGCTCAGTTTGAACGATTTGTCTGCATTGTATATACTACATACATAAAACAATATACGTAGTAGGTATATATGTATTTAGCTAATGTAGGGTTCGGGATAGCAAATTCTGTCATAAAAACTATTTATAATTTTCATTATTAGAGAAAATTACTTGGTTTTCCATTTCCAGATTCAGATGCTTCTTATGAAAGCAATTAACTCGCCTCCAGTGGTCTGTCCAGGCTATTTCTTCGTTGTCAATCGCCAACTTATGACATCGGTAAGTGATTTCAACACGGCAGAAGAGTGCTACAATTTTCGAATATTTATACAGCTACAATTTATTTATATGAATTTTCTGTGAATAGTTAATAGGCGCCATTACAACGTTCCTGATTGTTTTACTTCAATTTCGTGGTTCATAATTCATTACGAAGGTGTTCGGATTACATTACCAAACTTCTTGTCTAATCATCAAATCTTTAAACTTATATCATAATTTTTGTACATTCTAAGGTACATTCAGCATGACTGTAGTTCTCGTATAACCTAGTAAATAAGTAACCAATTAATAAACCCTGCAAATATTTACCAATTAGAATGCAAATAGCTTGCAATGTTGGGGAAGTAGAGTATTTGGAATTGAGTAGTGTGCTTAGCAAGTAAATCATCCTTATTGCGGATAGCTTTAGCAGAACGGTTAACGGTTATGTAAGTTTAGCGTAGTTTCGATTCGATAGTTAAGAATATAGCCAAATTGAAATAAATGTCAATATGAAAGTATATATGAAGCTATATGGTGGCCTGAATACTACGTATGTAGAAAACGTGAGGGGGCTTCGATAAAACTTAATAAATACAACATACAACCTGATAAATTGTTTACAGTAATCAAAGAGCACCCATTTTTTACACTGTTTTTGCTATTTCTCGGCTGACCAATTATGCAAAGGAAATGAGTACCACGCAGTCAGTCATACAAAATACAAATACCTCAACAGAAAGGTCTTTGCCGATAATTTAAAATATGAAAAAATCATTATTATATTTCTCAACTGAAATGCCTGTTGCGCCCAACACCAAGTTATGCTAATAGTTAATAAACTTATTACAGGCAAAGCCATAGGCTTGCATGTCATGTATTCGTTTTGTCTGTAGTAGTAATAGTAGTAGTCCGTACCACATTGACTTTTTTTTTTCAAAACATTGAAATAACATGA
>JAQFXY010001511.1:0-10227 GCA_034693865.1 Ceratophysella sigillata | reverse complement strand
AACTGGGGATGAATACCTGAACTGATCCCCAAAAACCGAAAACTGGGGATGAATACCTGAACTGATCCCCAAAAACCAAAAACTGGGGATGAATACATGAACTGATCCCCAAAAACCAAAAACTGGGGATGAATACATGAACTGATCCCCAAAAACCGAATACTGGGGATGAATACCTTAACTGATCCCCTAAAACCGAATACTGGGAATGAATACCTGAACTGATCCCCAAAAACCGAATACTGGGGATGAATACCTGAACTGATCCCCAAAAACCAAAAACTGGGGATGAATACCTGAACTGATCCCCAAAAACCGAAAACTGGGGATGAATACCTGAACTGATCCCCAAAAACCGAAAACTGGGGATGAATACCTGAACTGATCCCCAAAAACCGAAAACTGGGGATGAATACCTGAACTGATCCCCAAAAACCGAAAACTTAAGATGAATACCTCAACTGATCCCCAAACACCGAAAACTGGGGATGAATACCTGAACTGATCCCCAAAAACCGAAAACTTAAGATGAATACCTGAACTGATCCCCAAAAACCGAAAACTTAAGATGAATACCTGAACTGATCCCCAAAAACCGAAACCTGGGGATGAATACCTGAACTGATCCCCAAAAACCGAAACCTGGGGATGAATACCTGAACTGATCCCCAAAAACCTAAAACTGGGGATGAATACCTGAACTGATCCCCAAAAACCGAAAGCATCCCCAAAAACATGGAAAAACTGATAACATCCCCAAAAACGTGAAAACACCGAAAATATTCCCCATAACACAAAAACAAACCGAAAAAATCCCACCAAAACATGAAAAAACCGAAAACATGCCCCAAAGCATGAAAACAAGAAAACATCCCCAAAACCTGCCTCCGGCAGCTCGGGACCAGAAGGGAGTGACAGTTAACGTAGAGCGTACTAAGATGAACCTGAACCCGTAGAAGTTAGATCCCACAAAAGTTCAGACAGGTTTATAAAATACAGCCAATTTTATACAAAAGAAAGATCATCAGAGGAAACAGACATTAATTTACAGAATATCAGTTTAAAACCAATTTTAATTTACTTTCATATAAAATATTTTCGTTTTTTCTAAATGTGGATATCTAAGAGGAAACCATCCATGGAAGCAAATATGTTTTTTCATAAATGAGGCCCACAAGTCATTTGAATTTATATATGGTCCTATTTTAAATGGTATTAAAAAAGTGTTTGAGGCGTTCGACTGGAATTTAGCCCCCTCTATATAAAACGGTTTTCAATTGTTTTAGAATTTTTTATTGTTATTATAGCTTCTGTCCCTAGCTAAGAACGTTAAAGGTAACATGATACAACGGCCTGGCTACAAGAAATCGACATCGTAAAAAAGCAGTATTGATCGGAATATTAGCCGACCTAAAGTAAAGCTTTAAGGAATTCTGTTGGAATAAGCTAATGCCATTGTTCTTGTTTTCCTTTGCTGTAAGTAAGTGCTTGAACACATACTCAGTTGACCAATGTTTTGGTAACTTACCGTGCAATTTACAGCGTAAATCATAACATTCATATTTTTGATAACCTATTTTCCAAAACAAATCGTACTATATTTTTTCGGTTGTAAGTTCTACAAAACCGTGGAACGAGGTCGCGAGGTTGCATCCTACTGGAGGCTCCATAACTATGGCAGTGTCTATGGTAAGTGGCAAACATAACGCGCTGCAAGTTGAATAAGTTAGTTTATATCTACATGAGTGGTCTTACGCGTTTTTGTGTTTACTTTTGTTTTAAAGCTGTATTGCTTTGAACTGTAATAACATATTTGTAAATTGACACTATTATTTTAACTTTAAGTTTGCAGACAAGCCGAGCTGGGAATTTCACACCAGCCCTTTTACAGATGTAAGAGTTACCGAACTCTCAATAGCCGCGCTTGATTTACTTAATAAAACTCAGGCTATCCCAAGCATTACCGGAACAGACCAACCCTGGTCCACCAACCGTAAAAAAATGAGCGTGGATGTCGTATCCTAAAATCAACTAATACATCTCTCCGAATCTGTTTAACTGAATTATGTATGAGAAGAAGTTGTATCACGGCATGATTGTAATATTAAATTATTTTTATTGTACAAGGATTTATTGATTTTAGTAGAATTACGCTATTAATTATGATTTATGATGTTTAATTTGCGTAAGTTTTTCCACATATGTATTTCGCACATTTCAGGACAGCATAAATAAAGGGAACGAAACATAGGCAAGGGAAATGAAAGGTAAAATTACCTTTCATATTTTGCTTACAGAAGGTATTTTGCTAACAGAAGTACACCACGCAGTGCATTACTTCGGGAATCTTCTTCACTTGCTTGATAAGGTGATTCTAGACTTTGACAATATCACCGTCTATAGTGACAGCAGTAAAACTTGGCTCGTAGCTACTTTTAACCTCCTCTAGTTAAGAATTGAGAATAACCTGGAATGGGTTTATGTGGTGGTAACTTTGGCTTAATACGCATATGTCTTGTAAGAGAGAATTTAAACTGGCGGGCACACCACTGAATTTGGCATGAATAATGCTTTTTTTCTTCGGCATGCCGCTCTCTCTGATGAACTCTGTAATAATCCATGCGGGCGAATCCAACATCGGGACGTCCCGCCAACGCACAATCTTCACAAAAAAACCTGCAACAAATATTGAGAAATTCTTAAGTGCAAACGTTTCAGACAAGCATTTTGGATTTGTTTAGAATATTGTATCCAACCTTCGTTTGTCCACAGCGACCTGGGGTGACCCGGTTGAATCTCCTCTTGGCTCAGAGTCTCCCGAAATGGATTACGCTGACCCGGCCGAATCCTCTTCCGACTCGGAGTCTCCTGCCGTGGAACAGCTCGGTCGGGCTGGATCCTCTTCCGACTCAGAGTCTGCTGCTGTGGAACAGCTCGGTCGGGCTGGATCCTCTTCCGGTTCAGAGTGTCCTGAGTTGGATTGGCTCGGTCGAGCTGGATCCTCTTCCGGCTCAGAGTAGCTATTAGAAGTAGCACAAAGGCTTAGTCAAAACACAGAGGCTCTAGGCACGCTGTTTGATATTATTCTAGCTGGACAAGCTAGAAGAGTTAGAAATGCAGCGTCTTGGTGGGGTATCGTTATCTGATTCATCTGATTCGGTTCTGAAAGCGACAAAGTTTTTTTTAGAGCTAGGTTAAGTTTCGGCCAGGTTTATGAAATTAAGGCCAACTTAAATTAAAATGTTCCAAATTACCCAGGTAACGTGGGAGTCCTATATTGCATAGATGTATCCGGGCGCGGTGGTCCGGCTCTGGGGCTTGGGGCTGCCTCGCATTCCATATCGCTGCTTACGGGAGCAGGTATGAAAAGAGCAATTCGGGCTATTTTGTCGATGCAGGCAGTATGCTTTGCTATGGAGAATAGAGCCAAGTGCAGGCAATATGCAATGGTATGGAGGATAGAGCCAAGTGCAGGCAGTATGCAATGGTATGGAGGATAGAGCCAAGTGCAGGGAGTATTCAATGGTATGGGGCTAAGGCATAGTGGGCTGGGGTTTTGAAAAGACAGAACTATGGCATAAAACTACTTACCCTTGTAGCTTCACCATGGTTACAAAGCAAAACCTTTTTGCCACCTTTGCTTGTTGCAAAAGTTCGTGTTCCTGTTTGTCCAACAGTGCCAGGCTCGCTTCGATTTTTTTTTACTTTGACTTTGATTTTTAATGCTTCCTGAAGCTCAAGCTCAACCCAAAAGGCATTACCATGCAAATTTGATTTCTCACGAACCTTTTCAATAAATCTCCAGACTTTCTCATCCTGAAGGTTCTTCTCGTACAAGTCGGCTTTAGTTAACTTGAAACTCAAACTTGGCACACCTTTGCTTAGCCCAGGCCCTTCTCCATACGTCCGGGTCCACAGACCGAATTGAACGGCTTTTTCGCTTGCTCTTATGTGGTCTCCAAGTCGGATCACTTATCCGATAATCGAAGTCGGCCGGTTTAGTGGTGTCGTAACTTAGTCTTTCGGCACGATCACACAACACCTGCCTTATTGCACAAAGATACTTATGTATTTCTACGCAGTATCCACGTCGATTTGGAAAAACCTCCGTATCGGGGTTTTGGTTCGGAGTGTAAGTAGCCGAAAGTTCAATAATGACGTCTTTTATTTCAGGAATAGTGGCAGTGGGCAAAACAGATAGTACACTATAATAAGTCCCGCTCTTCCCCTTTAATGTATACCTAAACACCTCCATCACGTCATAAAGGGCCCCACGCCCACCATCCCCTATCCCTCCTACCGAAGCCATATCCATGTACAAACACTTACACTACAATATCCACAAACCAACACTGAACAACTCAAGTTATTAGTCCATTTTGGCGTAATTATATATATTTTTTAATAGTGCACTTGTATAGTTCCCTTTTGTGAAAGTATCCTCTTTTAAAGTACATTTGCATAAGTCACTTTTGGCTCAATCACGGTTTATTGTACGTACGCTTAAACAAGTCACCAATGGGACTACATAAATTTTAGCTGGACTAACCGGGTCCAAGTACGTGCCCAGACAGAAGGTTCGACGCCTATTCATGCCTATGAATAGGTATAAATAGATAACTGAAGCATTGAGATGTATAGTACATACGGGTTGTTACACGCTTGTAGTATATATATGCATACACCTATTCCATAGAGATACCTAATTAAGTATATACACCTGTAACTACCTGCCTAATTCCGTATACTGAGGTTACAGACACCGATTGATGGTCTTTGGTGGAACTTCAGGAAATTTATAGAAACGTTTTTAGGAATTGACACCCGTAGTCGCTAGGTAGAGTAATACGGAATAAATTAAGTTGGAGATTTGATTTGTTGACTTTTGACTGCGATAGTCAACAAGTTTTATTTTCAAAGTCAAACTTCCCACCGTACATATCACACACACGACCTATCCCAACGACGGCATTTACTAAGCCAATAAGCCAATAGTATGTGAGTTAAACCGGAGACAACGGGCCCACACCTCGGGATCCTTCGAAGCATTTAAGGACACGCTGAGGCTCATGTCAATACACTTGCCTCTATCCTCATACCAATGCCTAACCTTCAGCCCACTCAATACATCTGACCAATTCATCTGCTTAACTATCCGCCAAAACAAACCGCCACCTTCAATACTAATGCTAATGCATCTGGCCAAATGCATATCAGAATCAACACAACATAAATATAGCCAGATACACATGCATTAACATTAGATCAATTCATCTGGCCATCCACAGCCACATACAACTGTCAAATAATAAAACATCCTGCTGGCGTTTTCTAGCAGGCAATGCATTACAGTATCCTACTGATAGCCTTTGAGTAAAGAGGATGCGGTTAGGTCCGCTTCCTACATAAGGAATCATACATCGGAAAAAACTATTTTATGACCAAATAACCTGACTCAAGAAAGAGCAAAATTTAACTTCTAGACACTATATTTCAATGCATATAATTTAAAATACTGTGACTTTCGACACTTGATAAACTCCTAAATATGTGACAGAATATGCGCTGTCGAAGTGCCTGAGAATGACAAGATAACTTCACTAGTTCCTTTCCTTACGAGTATATATGCTATAATATACATATATGCGTTAGGAACTAACATAATAAGCTTACAAGCACTGAATCTTTGCAAATGACTTGCCTGTGTCTAGTTATGTAGAATATAAGAATTATTCCGAAAGTACCTTTAGAATTTATGTTTTCCGCATATACCTACAGCCAGTTCATTGCATTATAAATAGAATTCTTGAACTTTGTTAACAATTGCTGTGGGTGAAAGGAATCAAGCGTCGTGAAAGTGTGACTTCGCTTCATTGGACCAGACGAGTTCGTCATCACAAGGAAGCAGGTGGCTGTAATAGTACATGCACACCTACATACCATCATATGTCAAGTGGTGTGAACTATTTTACTGACATTGTTTCTGCTATGTCGGGCGAAAATATATTTCCAGCCGACAGGGTTGGTGGTTTATTTTTAAAATGTTTTTTTTTAAATTATCATTATAAACGTTGAGTTGAATATATGATTCACATCACATTTATTTGTTACTGAAACCATAATAAGGTCAATTGTTGGCTTCTGCTGCAGCGCATATGTCGTACCTACTGTTGGAAGCCAAATGTTCCTCTGACTCTGCAAAACTGCATCATCGGGCTTCCCCTAAAACGGCTACACATTAGCAAACAACTTGAAGCACCTCCGCTTCTCATTGTACGGGTTTATAGTATTCTGACTGTCATAAGGAAGAATTAAAAAATTAAACGTAGAGGTCCGTTTGGCCCAAACTGGAAAGTTGTTTAAACTTTTTCGTTGCATCCTCCTGATGCTCCCGAACCTCCAACACATCTAACTTCAGATCCTTTACTTAGGCAAACAGCCATCGTAGTAGGAGTTAACATACCTGGAAATATAAGATCTTTTCCTGGATGAACTTAGACTACACCCCTTGTTACATTGCAAGTTGTGTTTGGACAATTTGTTGTTCTCAACACCTCAAACCACTCATAGATTTGCTGTAGCACTACGTCCTCACTTCCGTCAAAATCTGCTGCTTTTAGAGCATTTGGTTACCATACTGTGCCTGACCTAGTTCGTGGGTATTGTTGGATTAATTTTGTACTGATCTTAGTTTTCGCTGCTTCAAGATCTTCATTATCCATGTCCCGAAAGATATTGATCACAATTTTGCGGCGAAATCATGGAAAGTTGTTTGGGAAAAGATTGACTGTCTTGTCTTGAGGCAATATCAGTATTGATGGAAAGTCATTTCCTATAACAAACACATGCAGTTTCGACGTTGTTTTTGTACTTTAATTAATGTACAAAACTATACCTCAGATGAACAAGTATACAATGGACTTAAGAAGTATAGGAAACAGAGCCGCAAAATTTTGATCAATATCTTTCGGGACATGGATAATGAAAAACTTACGAAACTTACGAAACAGCGAAAACTAAGATCGTTACAAAATTATTACAACAATACCCTAGAACTAGGTCATCAACACAGACAATATTGGGAACCAAATACAGGATTTACGTGTATAATTTGTTGCAACCATGCCATTTTACTGATGTATTTATTACGAAGTCAGAGTTATATCTATACGACGGTCTGGGTGTAGGCTTCGTTGTCAAATATCAAGTATCAAACAGACGGGCAATTAGCACGATATTTCTTGGTAGAGACAATATTGCATTCCTTTGATGCCTATTATACAGACGGAAAAAGGTTACTTAAGTATTTAAAAAATAATACTAATAATGATATAATTTAGCAACTACCTTCTGTAATTAACTTGTTAGTATGGTGATTTGTTATTTCAAACTTAAACGTTATAGTTATTTATAAAAAACGGTTTGGTGAACTAAAATACAAATACCTAAGTTATAAACTTTCTACTCGTATGATAGAGATAGTAATTGCAAAAATAACAAAATACCTTATTTACATAATAATAAAAATAAAATATTATATCCCCAAATGTTTTCGGTGTTTTTGGGGATGTTTTCGGTATGTTTTAATGTTTTGAGGCATGTTTTAGGTTTTTCATGTTTTTGGAGATGCTTAAGCGTATTTACTTTTCCCCACGCCACTGGGACCATGAAGGAGGAAAAAATGATTCTTAAACGTTGCCAACGGAATGGGTGGTGCTTTGAACTCACTGATCTTGAACTGGTGTTGAAAAGGCTTTTCAAACATCGCCTTCAACACTTTTCTGAGTGTTGCAGCATGATTCACCGCATAAAACATGTCCCTTTTCTGCAAAAGCTTCAAGCATCCCTCCACGTCATTCGGACATTGAAGTGAAACTTCGCGAAGGGTGGCATTCTGTAAAAAACGCAATAAAACTTTGTAAAAATAAGAAAAGTAGTTAAACTGTCTTGAAGGCTCTGCGTCTTGAAGGTAATGTGTCTTCAAGCCTATCTGTCTCAATGACACATTGTCTTAAAGACAATGATGTCTTCAAGACATTATTGCATAGGTTTTTGTTTGTCTACCATTTTACGTTTTGTAATCAGTAATAATACATGGCATATGGCATACTTTTGCTTACCATATCCACAATCTTCGTATCGCTAGGAGAATCCGTAACGTCCCTTAGCCCTTCACCAGCGTAATATGATCCAGCAAACTCCTCACTAGGAAGAGGTGGTCTCATAACATATTCACATACTCCGTGAGTATTCATGGCACGGGTGTAAACAATCATTCTTGAAAGGTTACCCCCTAAGCGTAAAATTTTTTTCACACACGATGATCTTTGACTAGTCCGGAATTTGATGAATCCTTTAGTAGAATAAAGAAAGAAATAACAATAACAAATCTGTCCTCAACAAAATCATTTGTGTCTCCAAGACACTGTGTCTCCAAAACAAACTAATACTAATTGTACTTACTTTCTCCTGCTGGCATCAGTGGTGCTTGTTCTGGTATTGGTTTAACGCCAATTCCAAGCAAAGCAGAATTAATGCGAAGACTATCCAACGCGGCAAAATCTTCATTCGTATTCGTTCTTGTGAATTCATTCATTTGTTTCAATGAACCAAATGATGCAGAATTTTCTCTTTGTTTTCCACCAAACACTCTACTGCTACGCCCTGGCTTCCTCTTCGTAAGATCCGGAACCAAACGTGAAACAGGAGGTTGTATCGTCAGAATATGAGGTCTTGGAACATTTAGTTTAGTCGTGCAACATGTTTGTCCTTTGCTTCTTTGACCAACTTCCCTGGTGAGAGAGTCATTCGGTCGGTTGAAATTGAATTCTTCAGTGGTAGAATAGCAATTTCTCTAGGAGAATCGTCAAAGGAAAGAGTCCTCCTAACAGCTTTCCGTTTCTCTTCCCGCGTTTCTTCTTGGGCTGGACTCATTACCATTACTTCCTCATCCTCAGATAGAAAGACACGTCTAACGCGTTTATTGGGCAACGCAGGAAATTCTTCTTCATTTTCAGAACTACTAATCGCATCGACGAAGTCAGCCGGCTTTGGCAATTCAGGGATGGCTTCCGGATTTGGCGTTTCGGTAATGGGCAAACGTCCTAACCACGATGCTCTGACTGGCTAAAAATTTTGGGTAATTATAAATAGGTTCAACTGACCCATTCTTCCGCCTTGCTCAACATCGTCGTACAAAGGTTGATCAATAAGGAAACATGCAAATCTTGCTCGAATTGCATCCTTCTGCTGTTCGTTCTTTATATGATCCAGAAGTTCCTCTAGAGATTTGTTGCTTGTAAATATTCGTGGCATCCCAACTGGAATCGTTACATTTGTGTACCGGGCATGGATTTCAGCGAAATCATCTACATTGGCCAAGTTCAGAATATCCTCAGCAGTCATACTCGAGAAATCTATTTCGTCCCAGACAATGAGGTCATGTTTTTGGGGATCAGTTCAGGTATTCATCCCCAGTTTTAGGTTTTTGGGGATCAGTTCAGGTATTCATCCCCAGTTTTAGGTTTTTGGGGATCAATTCAGGTATTCATCCCCAGTTTTAGGATTTTGGGGATCAGTTCAGGTAATCATCCCCAGTTTTAGGATTTTGGGGATCAGTTCAGGTAATCATCCCCAGTTTTAGGTTTTTGGGGATCGGTTCAGGTATTCATCCCCAGTTTTAGGTTTTTGGGGATCAGTTCAGGTATTCATCCCCAGTTTTAGGTTTTTGGGGATCAGTTCAGGTGGTTTGTCCCCACTTTTTTTTGGGGATCAGTTCAGTACGGCTTGATGAGGCCCGTTTCACGCGCCGTGCCGTACACAACCCACACTGCCGGACTTTCCTTTGCACACACACCACCAACAAACAACCAGAAGAACCAGCAAGCACAAAGCACAACCATCCATCCATCCACCTTGCACAACACACTGTAACCCACGGCGGTGGCGAAAAAGGGTGCTGGTGAATCACTACTGCACGCACGCAACGTGTGACCGCAACACATATACAGGGCAATTACCGTCATGTACCAACCATTCCTTTGTTTCGTAGTGGTAAAAAGGTGTTCCGTACGCGACATTACACTTAGTATGCAAGTTATCAACATGATAGGAGCCTGGGAATTTTTCAGCTGAGCAAGAAGGTTGAGAATAACATGGGAAGATCATTGCTCTAATAAAGTGTGCATGGTGTGATGGTGAGTGTGCTATCTGTTTTTGGTAGAGTCG
>JAQFXY010001510.1:0-10231 GCA_034693865.1 Ceratophysella sigillata | reverse complement strand
CGAACGTTTCGGGTCGGGTACGGGTCGTGTAAAAAATGACCCGATATTTTCGGGTCGGGTCGGGTTCGGGTCGGGTCGGGTTCGGGTCGGGTCACCCACATACCTGATCCGTCTCGACCCCTAGTACAGTTTGACCGCTAAAAATTGCCATTGGACATGTGTTAAGGTGTGGTGATCGGTCTGATTTAGCTGAAACTTCGCACAGCTGTTCTTTGTGTGATTCTGAGCAACATTGAAATGGGCGCCAAGAAGATTCTGTGCATAGTCTGCTCGTTAAAAATCGCGGTAAGCGGTAATGTGTTAAGGTTTGGTGATTTTTAACGGCCAAATTAAACATAGAATTAGTTAGGGTTAGTTCAGCTCCCGGATTTATGAATTTGAACGTGTCATGTGTTGATGATTTGCAGTCCAAAAAAATTTTCGCAGTTACAAGCCATGATAAAAACCGACTTCTTCTTTAATTAACCAGATTAGAGAACTAATTGTAAGTTAACAAACCATTGGTATAAGTTAATGTCAAATTCATAGGCCTAGAATAGCAAATCGTAGCGAAATTCAATTTGGGGTAATTAGCCCAGACCAGAGACTCCAGTAGGCATAGCTACCAGAGATCCAGTCACTTAATATGATGGGAAAGTGAAAGTGGTACTCCTGGTTGACGTTGAGTTTGAAGTTGCAAAGCTACGACATATTTTCCTATTTATAATATTAAAAGTTGAAGACTAGGACGAGATGAGATGGAGAAAGTCTCTGAAACTCATTTTCCTCGCCTAAGCCACACTTAAGTAGACAACTAAAAGTCTGGCTCTTTCATATAATATATCTGGAGGCAGTTTTCCCGTTGCTCTCGCCTTCTCTCTGCCTCTCGCCCGCCTCGGAATTACAATATAATATGTGAAAGTGGGCCTGGGAAAGGAGTCGTACTAATTTGGAGCATATTACAGCCCAACGACTTCCCATCAGAGCCCTTCCTCCAAACCTGTTTATGAACACATAACACATCAATTCATTATGATGACGACTACAAGCCCCAAAGTGTCATTTCCATTAGCCTTCCTTGGACGGAGCGTGGGGCGAGAGAGGGACTTGTTCGTTTAAGTATGATCCCCAGAATAAATTCAGAACAGACTCTTAATCCCGCACAGCCATACATCCCACCTACTAAAACTTTCTGATTTTCACCATATTTTTATCCCGCTTCCTTCCCTCTTAAAAACAGCTTTGCGCTCAAACATTCTACATAGTTGAGAGTATGTAAAAGTTTAGTTTTTAAATCCCAGCTGGAACGAGGCCGGGTGCGCTTTGAGACTGTCCAGGAAGGAATAGAGAAAAGTTGTTGGGTCCGAGTTTGGAGGAAACTTACTTGAGTGTCAGGTGTGGCTGTGAGTTGGCAGAGGAGCGTCACATTCTGGCCCTCAAACACTCGTTGTACTCGGTCCGCGTCTGTGAGCGTGGGTCGAATTCGGGGCAAGCAGGCAAAGTCCTCGAGGGAGAGAGTGGACCAGGACTTGCCCTGGAGTCGGGGCGGGGAGGTGCAGACGGGCGGGACGCCGAAGGGGACGTTGTTCTTGCTCATCCAATCTCGCCAGGGCTGGAGGGCACAGGAACAGTTCCACGGATTCCCGTGCACCGTCAGGCCGTGTAAGCTTCGCAACGGAAAGAAGGACTCCGCCTAATGAAAAGTCAAAAATTAGTTTTATACTTAGGTTTTTACTGAAACAAACACAAAGCGGATTACTACTGCTTCTTTGTATCAAAAGTTGCGCACTCTCTGACCTAGCCTAAAATAAATCAGAATATCCTGACGTTTTAAATGTCAGGCGAGAGTGAACTTTAGCTTTTTCGTCGGGGTTTATTACTCAGAATGTTCACAATGTCATAACCCACGAAAAGGGAATTAACCCCGGGATTCAGAACCCTGGTAAATCATCATTCGTTGCAGCGTTGCGTATGGATGAAAAAAACCTTTTGTGACCACGCTTGCGTATACCGTTCTTATATAAGTATTAAGAATTTGAGTGAGAAGCTAAAAACCCTAAAACCATGGCATTACACATATTATTATGTTATTTAATGTGTTACAAATAATATGTACTACATACTATATGTCTAATGGTAATTCGCCAAAAGTAGTGACGAAGGATTGACGACATAGTTTATAATTCGCAAGTCAACACCGATATTATGTCATCTTATTTAAACAAACCAAATGTGCACTTCATCAATACTTTCACCATTTTTCAGTTGCCTTCGTTCTGTTTCGTAGGTTTAACGCGTCCCTACTCCGTATTTTCATGCAAATTCGTAATATACAGGAGAGGTATAAAAGCTTGCTATATTCCCCTACCAACCTCAATCCCATTTTGGACATTGAAACGGCAAGACGTATCAACGGTGATAAACAGATCTAGGAATTGGAGACGAAAGCGCGTGTGGCGAACGGATTGGGATTAGTAAGTTAAAATCTAAAAATTCTTCCATCCTAAAAATATTCTACGGTAAGTTAAAAAAACAAGGCAATATTTGGCGTATCATATTTTCAAAATAAGTTACCTACTTCAAGTTGCTTAAGCGTTTTCTTCGATTACAAGTTAATTTCAGTTAATTAAAATTCAGAATTGTTACAAAAATTACAGATATGGCAAAGCCGACTCCGTCTGGTTTCTGCTTGGCACGAGGTGAATACTTTATGATTTGCCCCTACAATCCGTCGCATCAAATTACGTAAGTAGCATCGTTGAATCACAACGGCCAACGGCGTCTTTTCTGCTTGCATTTGACTATTTGTATTTCTGTACTCGTAGAAACCATCGGTATGTCATACATGTGGCCAAATGTCGCACTGCCTATAAAAACAGAATGGAAAAGGAAGGGAAGCCCGTCGACATGTTGGTTTGTCGCTTCAACTACACCCACCATGTTCCTGCTCCCGAACTGTTGGCACATCAAGAAAAATGCGCCGATCAGCACAACATCGTCAGGCGCATTAAGTGGGTGAAGAACCCGGAGGGTGTATTGCAAGGCAAGTCCAATACGCTTTACTAGAAGAATAACTTTGCAATTCCCATTGATTTAACGTACACAAATTTTCATAACCGATTCCCATCAGCTAAGCTTTTTCCCAGAAAGTTTCGTTGGCTTCATTGAAGCTGAACTAATATTTAAACTTCCAGAGGACAGAGGCCAAAGACATGGACCCGAATTACCAGGACCTCGCTACGGAATTATGAGCCCAGGTTTGGATGAAACAACGACTGATGAAGATTCGCAAAGCGGCAGCTCAGGCGCTGGAAATTCCAGGGCCAAGGCTAAAGAAACCTTAGAAGCTGGGAAAAAGGCAAAACCTGCTCCTGAAGCAGACGAGTCCGATTGGGAACATGAAGTTCATCTTCTTGACTTGACAGACAAGGTGCAGTACACCGGATAGATCGAACAGACGAAAACTTAAAAATTGCTAACAAACATTGGATGGCGCAGCTGAGGAACGGCGCGTTGATCCAATCAATGAATCAGTGTTGCATTGAACTACTATTACTCTCAAGTTGTGCACATTACACTATTTAATGAATTGTTACACTGCAAATCAAATAAAAATTTCACTATCACAATTATTTGTAAGGTTCAAAGTTTTTAAAAATAGTTCCCTGGTTAAGTATATATTGGATGTTCATTTATTAGATTGTATAGTTACAAGAGGCGAATGAGCGGCTACATACATAACCATGAATTATTTATGAGCTGATGCCATTTGTTTTCAAAAAGTTGTTGGAAGTTTTGTTTCGCTTTGCCAAGTAATACGAGCTGCAGTTTTTGGGTATTTTCAGTCTGTATGAACTAAAAACTAACTACATGGATCCGATCAGCAGCGCAGCTCCTCTCTAGACTAGAGAATGTCCTACCAATATATGTTGTTACGAAAATTAGATTTCATTGTCAGCGACTAAACTACAAAATCAACTGTGGAATATTCCAGAAATTTTTATAAATTGACCCACTGAATATTTAGACGTGAGTGTATTCAAGCCCGAATAAAATGCGTTAGAATTAAAATAAACCAAACAAAAATTTAAATCAACGATAAATATTTGGCCATTTCAAGCATTCAATCAGACCATCTCGCAACGTTTTCAACTAATGTACTTAATTTAAAAAATCAATTTCTTCCAATTTAATCAAAATTATCAACAGATGAGGCCTCCGCTCGTTTCCAATTTGGCATTGTAAGCCGTCGATATTTGTTTATTTTTATATCGGCTCACCAAATTGTATGTTGTTTTATTTATTCCAGTCAGGATCTTCTATAGCCTCATATTACGTACAACTCTCAATAAAATCCAGTACTTTTAGCTTCAGCTATGGTTATGCTCCTGCCACTTATAACCAATCTCAACCCAGTTCCATCAAAGTCATGTTGACTCCTGCTGTTTACTTTAATAGCTCGCCTCTGTTACTCAACACTCAACATTAAGACAGGAGAAAGTACTGCTTTCTCTGCCTGGACTCATGATCAGCCAAAACAGAAACGAGCACAACGGCGTTCTTCGTTACGGCAAATGCTTTTACGACGCCAAAAACTTGGCTCTGGGTGGGCCAAGGATCAATTGGGTCTAAGGGCCGAATTAGCACTTACAACTTCAAACTTTTTTGACAAACATAGCCAAACTTAGAAGAACATAATCTAAACTTTTCAAAATATTCAATCAATGCTAAGTCGCCTAAACTAGAAAATATTATTTTGTCCTAATTGACCGCGGACGAAGAATTCCCATATTCTCTCACAAGCTCCAAACAATCGTAGGTATAATTTTATTCATACAATTTTTGGGTCTTAAATATCACAAATTGCTTGAATTTATAGTATGAATACATAATGTATTTCCAGCCGATCTGCATATAATTTCTAGAAACTGAATAATACATAAATACCAAAAATTCAAATTAATGCCAACTGATGCAACTATCCACTATCTCTATATTGAGTGTATTTATATAAATAAGATGTCAACGTTTGGGGTCTATTTATTCAGTAACGACTGTAGTCTAGCAGAGGAATTTCAAAAAAGTGCTTCGACTTCGAACTACACCACGTAAGTTTTTGGTTATTGCTCGCTATCAGAAATTTTGTTCGTAATGGGACTCGACATAATGGGCCTAACTGGAGACAAACTAAGCCTAGAAATCAAGGGTATACTGGGCATGTGGACTTGGAAGGAGAAAGGAGGCGAGGCAGAGTAATAACAGTTGAGAGTGGAAATAAAGAAATTCTAGAGTGGAGTGTTCTTTTCTCCATTTGGTTGGCCGGGCGTAGTGTTTCTGTTTGGACGGAAGCTGAAGAAGCGGGTGAGAGACATGAAGGGTGTTGGGCGACAATTAAATTTTTCCTTCCCAGTCCCTTCCCTTTGTCTGTTTACACAAGGACGTCTTGTACTCACTCCAGTCAGTGACTCAAAGTGGGAGGCAAGGAAAATGAGCCGAGATGCTTTCTTCCCACGTCTTCCTCATATAAATCTGTCACGACAGATTAGATTACTCAGGATCAACGTCCGCCTCCTTTTATCAGGCTTCTGCGGGGAAAAAACTTTATATATTTTCCTTAGAGCTTAAAAACCTGTGATGAGATAACGTGTGGGATGCGGAAGGGATAGGAGGCGAGCGTAGTATATCTCTAACTTCTAACTCCTGCTACTGATGGATATGGATGCGGATGAACAGGAGTCTTTTTATGATCGCATTGGAGACTTTACTGGGGTGGCGTCGCTTTGTCAGAATTAGCCCAAAAAGTGCTGGGCTTAACATTTTGAAATGAGATGCTATTGGAAATTATATTCAAATGATTACGTATTTTTCTATGCTCAATATATTTCAGCATTTTGTTGCCTTGTTGTTCGGATTGCTCCTCATGTAGCAACGGTGATATAGGAAAGTACAATACTGACCCAAAACCCTTGCTTTGGATTACCGTGCAATTACTACACATGAACCAAGGCTCTTCAATCACATCTAGTACACGCTCATTTTGACATCGTTTGGAGACCACGTGGATAGAAACCATTTCTACATAATTCTTTAACTATATTTGCAACTGGTTATAATCGATTTCTTAAACAAAAACAGAGTTGAAAACATAATTATTCCTTATTAACATCGACTTTTCACATTTCAAATCTCATATTTCACTCTGATATTTTACATGTTATTTAACTACAAATATACTATTATAGTTGATACATAGAATTTTCTTAAGCTTTCCAAAACAGTCTTAATCCTTTACGGAAATCGATTGTTCCGTTTAAAAGTATAGACATAAATACATCCTCCAAAGGAGGATATCATTGTCAATTGCTGTTACTGGTTCCGAATTCGTAATATTTATCTCCATGTCCGTCCAGCTTACCCGCCTAAGTATTGCACCTATTGAATCAATGCTTAACAGGTTCCTTAAATTGATAATTCAAGGCAGTTGTCACTTTTTCAAACTATGTTCACATTAGCATTAGGTATTCGGATCAACTGTAATAGGTCCAGGATTCTCGGAAGCTTAAGCCAACCTGATCTGCGATTGGGATTCATCTGTAGTGCGTATAACGCTGCGGAGCACCAAGGGAATCTAACGGTTTTGTCATTTATTGTCCCGGGTTTCGGGTGTGAGGCGGGAGAGTTACGGGCACTGCGTGGCCCAGTCAGAGGCCGCATAATAGAGCGAGAGAAAGTAATCGTCATTCCTGAGAAACATCTTCTTCTTCTTGTGCCAGCCTATCAGTCACATCAGTCTCACTCTTCCTATCTCGGAATGGAATGGGGAAATAGAGAAAGTTTTAATAGCAAGGCCTCAGCTCTCAACACAAGATGTGAGGAAGCTCCGAGTCGGTGACAGGCCTTGCATCAGATTCCAGCATGTCAGCTCCACAACGGCCCTGTCTTATTCAATCTCCGACAAACACAATAACAAGGATTCCGTGACGGGAACAAATGGCTCAATTCCTACTTTCTCAAATACAGTTTACAACTGGGGTCGCACAAGGATGACCTGGAAAGGTCATCGGGCTAAACAAATAAAAATTGTTTAGGGTGGTTTGCAATGGTTTCTGAGACAATCGGATTCAGAGAGTGAGCCCATCTCATTCGCCCATTACCAATATTTCGTTAGCGGATCCGTCCCCGTGAATGCAATACAATACTCTGACCGTTAGCGAATCAAGTATAAAATTATCGTTGTATTAATTCCGCGATGTGATATTATTTGATTGGCAGGTAGCTCGTTGCATTAAAATACTCTATAGGATAGTGTTCTTGTGTGATAGCTGTACCAAGCCAGCGAAGCTCGTTTGATTTGAAATCGTATAAATACAATATTTAGAATGATATGGTTTAATTTTGAGTGAAGCCCGTAAAAACAGCTATGACTGCAAGGAGTTAAGAGTTTCAGGTATTCCAGTTGGGCAGAAGCGCCTAAATCTACCTGAATGTATTTGAGATTAAGGTATCAGATCATGCATGAGTTCATATGATCACGTAGGTAATTCTTTGCTTGCTATGTCATTTGGCAATTAAATATGTTTGGTCCGCTTAAGTGTAAAACTTTGAAAGCAGCTTCTAATCTATTGACTCTAGACGCGAGTTTGGGTAATTCGAAGCATTACCTGTACGGAGAGGAGTCGATTGTTGTCGAGCCGAAGCCACTGGAGAGCTGGTAAACCTCTGAAAGCCCATATTCCGATTGAGCGTATGAGACAGGAGGATAGTTCGAGTCTGATGAGGCGTGGGAGATGGACGAAGATGTTGTCCTGGAGCACGGTGATGGGATTGGAGCTCAGCTTGAGTTCACGGAGTTCAGGAATGGCGGGAAAGGAGCTGGAAGGAACTTCCGCCAAGCGGTTCCCACTCAGGTCCAGCTCCATCAAGTTACTCAGTTTGGCAAAGGCCTCCCGCCCCACGCTCCGCACCAGACAGTCACGCAAAATTATCTTCTGAAGGTTGAGGAGCTGGGCAGAGAGGAAGACTTGATTTGGCAGATCTTGGATCAGGTTCCGGGTCAGGTCCAGCATCTGCACCAAACAAGCTCAAATCAGGCTCTCTTTCTATGTATGGCATTTAACACTATTCAATTGCAAACCAGGCTTAAGATTGGCCAAAATTCGGTTACATGGTTCGTTTCATACTAATTTGTGAAGAAACATTGTTGGTGTGTTATGTTGTTTCTAGTAGTTATTAAGTTCGTTCTAAAAATGTAATTGTCGTTGCAAAACCGGTTCATTGAATAAAACCTAGTTGGCAATCTGATAATCAACGAGTTGCCAAACTGCACACTTGATTTTTATACTTTGAGTTGCGAAAATGCAGTATACCAAAATGAAATGGAATCGGCGAAATAGCGCTGACGGATATAACTAAGCGGATGCATGATGTTTAAGTATAACTTCACCGTTGGCTTCTGTACCCTGCAAATAAAATGCTACTCACACAGACTTTTCTAGAAACATTCTAAATCACCGAATAATCCCACGTTGTCACAATTTCAATACTTTATCTACGATGAACACTTTGTACGAATGTGACTTCACATTACTAGACATTTCAACATTACTAGGGACAGGGACTAGACAAGTCGCTTTGAGCCACTCAGCATACGATTTAATAATCATAATGCCCTAGCTGGGCTTTAAATGTATAGATAGTTTTGACCTTTAGCACGAATTTTATGTTGAAGGCATGCAATGTGGGTGATTTAATGTTAAACACGGTTCGTTGTTGTGGCTAATGAAAAGTGGAGCTTTAGAATGGTACATTGTACACAGAACAGGAGATATAAATTCAGCGTGAAAATGTGTTGTAGGTACTTTTTAGGATTAGTTGTTTATGCTAAAACAAATCAACTCAAATATTTTAAAGCGATGCGCTTGATTTATTATTTACTTGCTGTAAAATCCTAACGCAAGAATGAATGAAGGTGATAATAGCCTATTAAGTGCCGCATGGATATTATTTACGGTAGTAGGCCATACACCTCATATCTCATATCTCCTAAGCTTTCTCTTTCTTCGAATCTATAGGAATTGGAATATACGCTATGTTGGTCAGGTTTATGCTGTAGCTACATTAGGTCTGGCAGTAGGCCATGTCGAACCCAAGTCACTGCCCTTCTTTTGCTAATACGAAAAAGCCCATTCCGAATCACATTGGGCAAAAGTGTAATAAAGTGAAGAATGAATGATAAGGCATAATGTTTTTCCTCTATTTCTTTGGTCTGCAAATATTGTTTCGGTCGTTTGAGATAAGCTGAAAGCCTAGTATGGAATTCGGCCTTTATAGTATGCCGGATAGCTTTCTCCTGTGTTTGTTCATATGCTGTAAAACTTTATTCTTGTAAAATTACACTTTTACCCTGCCTAATAGTCAGAAAAATGTTATATTTGAACCAATAGCTTAAACGTAATCTTTTCTATACATGCTTTCTCCAGCCAAACGTCAAAATTCTTAAAAACCCGAAAGCAATAGGCATACCTGCGTAAAAGCAATACAAATTCTTTTAGCATACACAAATGCTTGCAGTAATATTCACAGAAGTACCTATCCAGGATATTCAGAACCATTTCATAGAATCGATTGTTATGCCCATTTATTCCGTGAAATCAGAAACTATCCCAGCACTAAAAGCCATTGAGCTCTTGGGCATAACGAACGCAGGATTTTTATCCACGCCCTAAACTATTTATTCCTTTTAAGGCAGAACAGAAGCAGACTCTAAATTGGTCAGGTATTGAACATTACCAGTATTGAAATGTGGCCTGTGACTTTTATACGAATTAGGAGTTACCAATAAGTCAGTTTCAAGAAAATTTGAATATGGAAAACGGCTTTTGCGATACGATTGTCCGTAATTGGAATTTGCATAATACTGACATTCTGATAATCATAATAGCGACATAGGAAATAGGAATAGTGACATTCTGCATATGCTGGAAGCCTGTGCAATTTGATCATTTCCCACGCTTTTCTTGAGAATTATTTATTATTGATTTTTATCATATCATATCTATTGTATTTTATTTACAAGCTAATCCGTCGCCTTTGGCTTCTGCTAACCGCGCATTTAATCACTACAAAACGAATGTTGGCCATCAAATAACCATAAATTGACTGAATAAGATGGAGTAGGCTGGAGATTTGTTGCAAGCAGAGCAAAGGCGGGAGTTGTTTGAGTTTGTTTCACTAAATCCTAATATTGCACTTC
>JAQFXY010001509.1:0-10232 GCA_034693865.1 Ceratophysella sigillata | reverse complement strand
TGTGTAAATTGATCAACTCTAGTCGATTTGCAGTTCTCATTAAATATTTTTAATCATATTTTTTAAGGAAATTCATCTGTTGCTTGTAAGCTACTATGCACACGGATTTAGGTCAATAATCCTCCTTCATAATGTAACACAGCATGCATTTTCATTTGTAGCAGTAGTCAATTGGTATCAAGTCTTATATTAATCAAGAGAGTTCAAGGTGCAGCGGTTGGAGTAAAGGAACCATAGCTCAGGGTACTCCATGCGGATGACAGTGAACCATGACTATGACCAATATGACCGGTGCGGCGGACCGCAATTCTGGATGTTTAAGTAGATTATCGAACAAAATGTGTTCAAATAGTAGATAACTGGATCACACTAGAAAACCCAGTGATTATTATTTGTTCGAAGGCAGAGCTACATGAAATCAAAACAAAATATAAAATTATATGTAATGTCTTGTCGTGCATCGTCAACGTTTGATGTTTATATGATTGTCAGTGATACCGTTTCAAAAACAATAAATAAATGGACGCCTGCTGTGCATAAACGCCTAGCCAAACTGCGCTGCGAACTAAGCATTGGTTTTGTTTTTCAATGTTTAATGCATATTTGCCATGGGCAGTGGGCGTGGGCAGGCCTTCGTAATGCGTAAACTGTGGAAGCATGCTATTGTTTAACTCAAGTAATTTATTCGAATTTAGTTAGCAATATGAAATACAGCTAAGACAAGCCTATGCCTAATGCCTATGGGAATTCATAACCTCAAGGCGAATGAAAATTAATTAATTTCAAATTGACAAAAAATTAGATTTACATTTCTACGTGGTGTGCAAATATATGTATCACAAATTGAGTCATTTGAATTTATTGCTAAAATGATAATTAAATACATTTTTTGTGATATCCGTGTCAATGGAATCTGTGTGAGCTTAATAAGAGTGAAAGGCGGAGAAAGTCTTGTAAAAAAAGCGTGCATATTGTGTGTTGTGTTCTGAAAAAAGAACAAAGAACAGCGTAGAAGATTAGGATAGGATAGGACCCACGCGTTTTTCGTATCAATAGAGAATTTAGAAGTGAGTGGGTTGCAGGTTGTTGTAGACTTTGCATGAGACTTTTTTGCCATACAAAACAGTAGTGGGCAGATTAATAATATTCATAGATACGATAAATATGAATTATTTATGAATTTATATTTGCTTTTATTCGTTTCTGGAGCATCATGACGTTTTCTTACATTGAGAATGAGAAATAACCATACCATAAAAGGATAACATTCTTGCCCTTGATATTATGCTCTTATAAATGTGTAATTTCGTGAGACACGAACTCTTCAGATAACACTATAAAAAAATTAGTAACTACATTATTAATCGCATTATGAAGTACTACATAGAACAACAATGCTCTAATCTGATTGCAGAAAATTGGGCTTAAAGCTCAATAGAAGCGCAAAGATGAACTTAAGTAATTTCCTGGAAGTTTCAATCATCACATCGTCTTTTATATTCAAGAAATGAAATAGGATAGATATAGATGGACAAAATCTTAAAAAATCAATTATTCAAATATTTTGAAAAAAAATCAGTGATTATGTGTTCATCTTTAAGTAAGATATAAGTTTTTATCTAGCAACGTGATCTTACGATCGATGATCTTTGATCTTGTGATATCGGGACCAAATTGTATGCGACCTACATCCCGATATTGGACATCATTTTTCGATTATCTTGTCCTGTTTAAAGTAAAGAATGACCCCAAAAAGTCAAGAATCGTTACCGATATACCTATTTTATTCCAACCTATCTTTAGGTAGTTCTGTTACAACAATTGGTGCACGTATTTATGAAACCGTTCTGCTTCGCGCATTTCGTGTTCCGAAATTCCACACCCGTCAACGCTCATCTTGAGCCATTCAAAATATAAACCGTTTAATTCGTAATCTGAGTAAAATTTAGTAAAAAGTGTGTGACACGTTGTTCCGACATGAGCTTCGAAACTGTCGCCTCATTGCAGGCAGGCTGGGCAGGCTGAAGCACTGGATCCGCACATCTCTAAACCGAGCCTATTTTTAAACCCAACGTCGAACGAGAACTGAGAGGACGGTCCAGCTAAGCTGATACGAAATGTTCCATGTCTCAGCGAGGCCTGAGTGGAGGAAAACATGTGTGAGGTTGAGTGGCGGGAAGAGTTCCTGCTTCTCAAATGTAAGAGCTCCAGCCAAAAAGACTCCGATTTCATTGAGCCTCTCTGAAAAAATGTGAATTTCTCAAGTGACAAAACTGTATCTATAATTTATAGTTTTATTTTCCTTTCAAATTAGTCAACATAAGATATTATTGTATTAGGAAAGTGTGAATACATTCAAACCAGTGACTTCCATATAACATACACGTGGACCATTATATCAACGTAGTTGGAATTTGACCTTTGACCCGATGCCAAACCTCTAATCTCCCATGGAAAATCCAAGGTATGCTCAAATAATAATAAAAGCATTTGACGCTATTGATGTGTGATGTATCGCGGTATGCGGTGTGCAAATGTGCTGCAATTGCTTAGTTATTTTACATTTTAGTAAATAGTTCGTGGTAGAATTCCAATGAGAACAAATGACAAATGAGGTACACAACTGACAACACATTCAATCATATTTAAAATCTAATCCTGATCCTGACACGTGATTGAAAGTATGCAAAATGGTAAAAATTGCGAATTAGATGCGTGGTGTTGACGTTGACTGTGAAACCATCATACATAGCTGTTATTTAGCTTAGTATTCAATTCAATAAGTGCTTCGTAAACAGCAACCAAACAGTACCAAATACCGGTCACTACTGGTCACTGCAGGTATACCAGCTGCCAGAGTACTTTGTGTATCTCAAGGTATAGCTTTAGGTATCGGTTCAAGGTAATTCAACCTCAGTTAGCAGTTGGTGGTTGGAATTAGGAATCAGGAAGGTCACAGGTTTCGTTGCTGCAGGCTGCAGCTGGATTCCGACAGGGCGCAAAGTTTTTGAAAACACTCCCAACTTCCACTGTGATAATTATTTGGTATACGTATTGGTACGGGCAGTACGCGCTGGCTTTCTTTCTTTTATTGTCCTTTGAGCCTGGAACCCGTGGGTGCAGAAAAGAAATAGTATCGTTTTTGTAAAGTGCCAAATAGTTTGAACCAGTTTGCTCGCAGCAAAAACAATTAAGTTGTACCAACGGGCAGCGTTGAGACATTCGGCATGGAAGCTTGTTTTTCCCAATTCTTAACTCCCATGAAATTCTAAATTTTGTCCAGTTACACGGATGTAATTGACAGTGGATCGGCACCGTCCCTGGCTGCGGTTGCTAGAAGCTCGGATGAAGTTGTAGATGACGGAATTTTTGGGTTGGATGAGCGGGACACTCCCCTTCTGCCAACCCGCACGCCAACCTTCAAGGAATTTGGAGAACAAATCAAGGCCTTGACCCAGGAAAACTTTCAGCTCAAGGTTCGGATCTACCTTCACGAGACCAAGTACAAGAAAGGCGGACTGGGCAGTGGTGAGTAAACTCAAAAGTTTTCGTAATTTCATTAAAATTGTAAGCGTTCTACAGCCAGCTTATCGAGCGAGCTTTACAAAATTGTTGGTCACTAGTCCTTTTTTGTAAAATAGTATGGCGTATAGTATAGCACATGTTTCTTATTTCTTAAAGCTTTGTATGTAGATATACTATGGCCGGCTTAATCTACTACTTAATCATTCTGTCATGTTTCCTAGGTCCAGATACTGCTGCCGCACAAGCAGCAACCACAGAGTTGACACGCGAATTTCATGCCCTGAGACAAGAAATTGAGACTTACCGCCGGAAGTTGCTTGAATCAGAAAATCGTTTCAGAAGTCAAGAGACGGAACTCCAAAACTGTGCGGCAAGAGAGGAACATCTCCTCAATCGAAACCAAGACCTTGCTGAACAACTGCTTGTCCTGGACCGAGAAGTGACTCTCGCTAGACTCAATCAGAGAACTGAGAGTGATGATATTGGGAAGTGTTTCAATAGTTTCAAAGTGGATGGAGACGAGGAGAAGTTTGAATTTGCTTTTCCGAAGCCTTCAGTTCTAATTACAGAAGATCAACAGGTTAGCTCCGGTCCATAAGCCGAAATTTTATTTTGGTACAATTCATTGTATTGGTGGTTCATAACTGCAAAGAATCCTGGTCTAGATCTGTGATTCGAGAAATTAACTAAATTTAAAAAAAATAACTTTTGCCTTCTTAAAGTTATGCGGTGGTGTTGAAGTTAACTTCATATTTCCATATGCCGCTTTTCGTCGGTAATTTTAGTGAAATAATAATTTTAGTTACCTACTAGTCATGATTTCGTGAAAGTTTCACTTTGCCTATGAATTGCCGCCACTACATATGAGTTGAGTTGATTCTCGATTCATTATGTTTTTGCAGCGCTGCTTTGAACCAAATTGTTTGTCTCACAATGAATTAATTATCGTGGAACCATACCAACAGGTCCGCGAACTCATCAGTCAAATTCGGGAACAGTCTCGAGTTATTGAAGATATTTCCGTGCGCAATGAGGACTTGAAACTTGAGCAAACGGAACTCTGTCGACAGCATCAGGACCTCTCCTTGCAGAATATAGATTTGCACCATGAGAACCGGGAGCTGGTCCGGAAAAACAGTGACCTCTTCAATGCAAACGAGCGTTTGACAGAAGAGGTTTCTAATTTGACTGCAGAAGTGAAACGGACGAAGGAAATCATTGCTCAGCTTGAAGAACGGACTGCAGGGAAGAATGAGCTTCTCATGCAACAGGATTGTGAGTTGGATAAACAGAGAAAGAAACACTGCCAAATGGTTGAATCTCTCAAGGTATGCTTTCACATATCCTGTATTCAGATCTTCATATATCTACATCGATCTAAATATATCGAAACATGTAATATTTGACCGAAAATTCTGCATGCTCTTGTTTGTTGGTTGAAGAATGTTTTAAAAACATGTTTGGGTCATTGATCATTGATACCGTCAATTCCGCATCACCTGGAGTGAAAAGGCTTTCGCGTTTTACATTTAAAAATTCGCATAACGGCAGTTAAGCACAAAAGTCAAAAGTTGAAACGATGAATCACTACTTAGAATGAGGATTGTAAATTGTAATGTTTTCAGCGGTAAAGTATGCCTTTGATACGCTATGTGCTACGCTGTGTTGATTTGTTGGCCCTGTCACCTGTCAAACAAATCTGTCCCGTAATTAGTTACAATGTGCTGATGTGTAATTTTGTTTACTTTCCCAGGAGATTGGATTTAAATATGTCAAGCTTGAGGAAGTCAATACGGATCTCAGAAAACAGCTTGAGGTATTAATTAATTATGAATAAGTTAATAACATAACACTAAATAACCATTGATGGAAATTCAATTCACAAATTGCTACCATAAGCAATTGGAGGCATTACAAACTCTCGATTATGAATATTTAGACACTCCGTTTGGAGTCGGGTAACCAAATGACATCATTGGACAGGATTACCCAGTTGGAGTCTGAGGCTAACGCTGTAAGTCTGTGCTTATAACTTTAATGATAGAGCAATAGCAGAATTTGTGCCAACTTAAGCATCTAATTGCACCTAGGCTCCTAGTGCATCTGCATGTCTTGAATTGCCAGGAACGAATGAACATAATTACAATAACTCAGAGTCATTACAAGTTCTTAATAACTGCACAAGTGAATTTATGTAATTAACACACCTTTTTGACGTTTTGGTTTTGGGGAATTTAGGCAGTGAGGAAACACCGTGTCAGAGTCAATTTAAATGACACTTTTCTGCTTGGACGTAGGTAGATGAATTGCATTCGCAGCAAACGTAGACAATGCATTTGTTTTGGATAAATGTATTTGCGTACATGTGTATGTGTGATGTGTGTAATGAATGAGTTGTATTGTTTGTATTTAGTTGTATTATTGGTCGGATTTAAGCATGAAAAGTGCTTAAGAATGAATGTTTTACGTTAATTTATGCTATGTATAATATGCTTTAAAACTGTTGGATGATCTTGTTAGGTTAAGCTGTGTATTATGTTTACGAATATAATGGCCTAAATGCTTGTTTTGCCAATTCTTGCTTCGTTGAATACCTACTGTTGTCTGTTTTGCTTGCTTGTAGATTTTACACTTCGTACAGTGTACTTACTACATAGTTTTAGGAACTAATAAAAACGCATTTCGTCCTTGTTGACACTAGGTTTAACCTGTTCTTCATTTTGCTGTAATTTATTCGTAAAATCAGGTATGAGTAGTGTGATAGTGTGATGATCTGGCTTTGTGTTGCTATTTCTGTGCTTTGCTATAAACTCGAGGTCGAGGTTACGAATGTTCACTATTCAATGCACATGCCATATTCAAGTTCACTTTAAAAATAGCCAGCCTACTCCGCCTTACTCTGCAGCATACAGCATTGAACTCTGTAATTTGCATAACAATGGTAGAGGGGAAAGTAAAGTTACTGCCTAGGTCACATTAATTGATGTAGCAGATGGCAGTCAGTCTAGCGAAATGAATTAGGTAATTATATCTTAGCTAAAAATAAACCTATAACTGGATTTCGATCTTATTATTCATGGCTTTATGAGCTTACAACATGCAACCATTACGCCCGGTAGGATTACGTTGGATTGATCCGGATTTTTTAAATAAATTACGTATAAATATTCAATATGCCTTTGTAATATTCTTATTTTGATTCCCTTGAACTTTATGACTTGCAGAAAATGCACCAAATGAACGAAAAACTTGACTCGGTGAAACAGATTGCCAACTTATTCCAAAGTCGTGTTACTGAGCTGGTTGGATTCTTGGAAGGACTGTTGGAACTAGAGTCTCGGGGTATTCCAAATATTGACCGAGTTCTACGAAGTCATCGAGAAACGATTGATTCTTCTTTGAAACAAAGTCAAATGCTCTCTGACGTTTTAGGCCAACTCTTAGCAGATGAATTACCAACGGTAAAACCACAGTGCTATAATTAGCTTCCATTTCTCTAGGCTCATTATCATCAATATGTTTTTTACATAGGCCGACATTCAGCGTCAGTTAATTGACCTGACTGCCTTCAATGCTGCCACGCTTGCTTCAATTCAGTTCTCACTTGGCGCATACGAGCTACAGTCACCTCGAGCCCGATCTCGGCCTACGAGTGCCACTGTGTCCATTCAGTGTGACCGGACAAAGGAAGCTCCGACTTCGACAGCTTCTGCGACTCGAATAAACTTGATGACACACGAGAAAATCAGACTGGAAGCTACTAGGGAGCGACTGATGAAGGAGAAGGGAGAACTCTATGCCAAGGTCGCTACTTTGGAGGCTAATTTGAGTGCCATGAAGCAGTTGAGCAGTCCACTTATAATGTAAGTGAATTTAATTACTTGCTGCTCCCATGGTCCAGTGCAAATCACTAGTTTTAGACCAGAAGGGTCTTGTTTTATGTTAAACTCATTTCCTGCTTTCTGAGTACGTTAGTGTTTTACGGTCGAAAAACCAACCTACTTTATTTTAATCTTCCTATTAACCAGTTTGACCAGTGTTAGGCATATATTACAGTATACCGGGCTAACATGATTATTCGTTTTTGAATTCAATGAATTACTGATTTAAATTCCAAACATTGCTTTTTTTTTCAGGGACGATCTCAAGCGTAAATTGGAGAGGCGAGAGAAGACGATTCGCGTATTGGAACGCGATGTGCATGCACGAGACTTGACATTGGTTGATTTACACAAAGAGAGAAATGAATTGTTTGAGAAACTCGAAATGGCAGAGTCGACACTCCGGACGCTTCATGACAATCATGGAAAATTGGTTTCGGAACTTAAGGGAATTCAGTCCGACTACCCGTTGAAAGAAAATCACGACGGTTTTATTCGAATTGTAAGTTCTAATATCCTATAACAACTTTTGTCAACCTTAAGTAAGGTACGCGTATGAATTATGATTTTTCTTATTTAGTCAAAGTCTGATGAAGCACTTCGTCCATCAGAATCCTCACCTGATCTTGGGATTGAGTCTGGCCACGATCTTCCGGCCAGTTGCGAGAACGTGCTTCGAGTTTCAAATCAAGGAAAGGCAAATAATATGGATGACCTACGAGTACTAAATCGAGATTTAGCTGCTAAACTTAAGCATACGCGTAATGTGAGTTAATCTTTAGTCATTTTAATTTTTAATAATCAGCCGCTATTGCGGCTAAGCACGCCAGTGCTGATTCGTCTCTCCGCAATAACCGCAAATCCTGGAACAAGTATGAATCTGAATCAACAGCGAATGATTTGCGACATATTGTGAAAACGGTCGACTGTGTGATGAACAGTTTTTACAAAAGTAGTTGTGGATTCCCTACCGTTGTAGCTTGGCATAGAATATACTCGACTATTAAACTCAACTTGTATTTGATAATCTAGGCACTGGAGAAAACTTTGGAAAAGTTGGACAAGACTACGAAGGAAAAAGAACAAGTGGAGAAAGCAATTTGTCGTCAACTTCACAAGACGCACAATATTCTGCGAACTGCGAAGAAGAACTTGGAATCTCCTTCCGAAGTTGACTTCGACTGTTCACTTCCAGTAACACGGAATTAAGTCTAGCGTGAAAAACCAGCTACGCCAAGTCCAAATCGAATCAACGAACAAGTATAGTCAAATCTCGCGCATGAAATGGGTCATTAAGTGAAGAAGTATTAATTATTTTCTCTTAGAATTAGGTTCCTACGTTGTAATGTTATGAAGTTAAGCACTAGAATGAAATTAGAAAAATAGTATCAGAGCCAAACCACGCATTTCTAAGCTGAAATCTCACAAATATTATATTACAAAGAGGAAAATTATGGAGCTACTGCTTACAAAAACGAGTTAAACCATAACCCATGTGTCAAACTATAAATCAGGTTGAAACCCAACTACTTAAACTGACTGCTAATCTCAACGAATGCATTTTAATTCATGACGTAACTAGAATTAGAAGAGCTCGGAAATGAACGTATTTATATTTTTAACTTTATAGTGTACTGAAATATATAGGCTAGTTTATTGAAATATATTTTACCAGATAAAATTAGGTTAGTTAATACTACGGACAGTAGAAAAATAGCTTAGATAGTTACTATAATATGTATGTAATACAATTATAATAACATTACTATTACAAGGGAATTGTGTGCCTTTAAAATGCCTTAGCAAAACTAATTTTTGGATTTATAAGTTACCTAGAATACAACATTAGCCAAGTGTATTCGCTTTTGGTACACTAGTTTAGCCTTAGCTGATTAATTTTGACGGTTGAACTAACTGGCAGAAAATAAGGAAAAGTAAGGAAAGACGGTTTGTCGTCTCAAGCCTTGGCTCACAATTTTTTAATATTTTAGTGAGGTTAGTCTATTCGACAAAACGGAGTTTTTATTAATTGCTGTTCGTTTATGTTCTCAACAGCCCCTGGCTACTTTTAGAGACCAATTTAACCAAAACCAAAGAAGCCTAACCTAACAAGGTCCATATCAATTAACCGAACTTCGTTGGTGACAAGTCGTCTGTGTTCCTTGCTTCGAGTGCGACACCGTTTAAGAACGCTCATTGTACATATTCGAGCTTGCAACCCTTGTGTTCTGAAGCTCAGCTTTTTCTAGGATGAAAAGATACTAGCAAATTGTAACCTAACAAAAATACGTTAATGCATTAATAGGTTGTCGTGTAATAATTACTGGATGAACAAATAAAGTATTTTAGTCCATTTAACATAATTATAATCATAAATCTCAAAATATTTGATTCATTCTTTGTGTACGTAAATATAATTGTCATTATTCACATACTATGACATTTTGTAGAGTTTAGTATTTTAAGTTCTCCACAGCTCCCAAAAGCTGGTCGAGTGCGACTGGGGTCAAGTACTCGCTCTCCAGTGTTGCATTGTTACGGACGTCCAAGAGAAGCCGTGGCGTGAATTGAATTAAGATAACAAAATAGGTGAAGACGAGCCCCGTCATCTGTAACACAATGTAGGCGTTGGTTATGAATTTTCAGAACATATTCGTATATGAAATTAAGTATTTTTTGTATGCTGGACGCTTGGTGTACACTTGAGACGGGGATGATAAATCCTGACGTATTTATAATTGACACCTGTCGTTCACTTACTGTGACCAAGAAGTTCCGATTGATAGTAAAGTATCTTCCACCCATCAGAGCAGTTTCAAAATGTCC
>JAQFXY010001508.1:0-10244 GCA_034693865.1 Ceratophysella sigillata | reverse complement strand
GTGTATAATGCAAGGAAATGAACTCAGGACCAGCAGGACTTCAGTCCGAATTTCGTCAAAATATCAGACTTTAAGAGAAAGGTTTGGTTTTGAGCTAAATACGCCTTTGAAGTTGTGTTTTCAACCCGGAAGAAGTTTGAGACGCTCGCCTGAGTCAATCGCTTGAACTAGAATCATGCCAGATAGATACGTCGTTGGTAAGCTGACATTCCAGCAAAGCAGAACAAAAGCTTCAGCTTTCTACATGGTTGCTCATTGATTCTCTTATTTTGTATTAAACTACATAAGTACTATTTCTTCAGGAACGGGAATTTAATGTCACTTTT
The DNA here is from genome assembly GCA_034693865.1 of Ceratophysella sigillata. Classification (NCBI taxonomy): domain Eukaryota; kingdom Metazoa; phylum Arthropoda; class Collembola; order Poduromorpha; family Hypogastruridae; genus Ceratophysella; species Ceratophysella sigillata. The sequence continues at coordinate 9,918 of JAQFXY010001508.1, read as the reverse complement.
TGTGTGGGTTTGACAAGCTTAAACCAAGAAATAAATTAGTATTTTGTTCTCAGGAAAGTCAGCTTTCCAACGACGTATCTGGAATGGTCATAGCTCAAACGGTTGACCCAGACGAGCGGCTCAAACTTCTTGCTAGCTGTCGCAATCACACAAGCGAATTAGTTCAAACCAAACTTCAACCTTAAGGTCATTTTTACAAGAAGTCCAAGTCAGTCTTTTTCACTCAATGGAATTTTTACTAATTCGATTAGATACCACCAACGGACTTCCACCAGGGTTAGTTCATTGTAAATTGCAACCTGTAACCTCTCCGTGATGTGATTCAGATGCGGAGCAAGGTGGACCGCCGTTACCTGAACCCTGAAAATCTATCGTTTGCTGTTTGCCAAAAATTCCACATAACCAATGATCATATGAACACCTTAAATACAGTAATGTGATGTAATCAGATGAACATATTAACGAATTTTGTAAGTAGAGGAAGTGGAAGTTTATTAGTACCACTACATTGATGATATCACTTCATACGGTGGATAATTATTGCTAAAACCAATTTTTATTCCATGTCGTTTCAAAATAAATATTTTGAATATACTAAAATAGTTCACAACAACAGAGCTAAACCATTGAACTCATAGGAGATACTGAACTTGGCACACGTATTAAATATTCTAAAACCTATTCCTATCGCCTTTGTTCATACATATTATAAACAAAATACAGCTGCTAAAATATTTGGAACTCGTTAATTAAGTATTAAGTCTCAAACTTTCGTCGTCTGTTTCTGTTTCGGCCTCCGTGTCCAGAGCCGAGTCGAGTGAATTGAGTTCATCCAAACTACTTTTCTCGCCGTCTGGACTCTGCGGCTCTCCATCATTACTCGACTCGTCTGGGTCCTTCTGTGTGGGCTGGAAGTTTCCAGCGTTGCACTGCTCAATTGCACTCCTGAGTTCCTTCATGGCCACCACACCAATGAGCTTTCCAGTGGCTGTGACGTAAGCATGATTGATTCCCAGCAGGGAGAAGAGAGAATGGACTTTGAGAAGCGTTGTTTTAGCCACGAGTTGAAAGGGAGCTGCATCAATGTGACATCTCGAAAAATCAACTCGGTGATGCATTTGCTCCTCTTCCCAAGCCTTCTGTTCTTCCAGTGACATGTCAATTACTCGTTCTCGGGGCTGGAATATGAAAAGTAATGTTTTTTTCAATAGCGGTACAACATGCGAATACTTTAATAAATATACAGTGGTGCTCGCTTCCCAAACCCCGTTAAGTTTCCCATAAGGTCAAAACCCTAAACCGTTCGCTTTGAGCAACACTGTACAGTTCTCGCTCTAATAAGGCTGACAAAGAAATTGCATTTCACTGATAACCACCTAGATCTTCTGCGGGAATGGAAGCATGCCGTCGTATTAAATAACGAAGCCTTACCAAAGTCACGGTTTTCTTGGGTTGAATAACTGGCGGAGGAGGTGGAAGAGGTGCTGGGGGAGCGAGCCCTGTTTCCGGATCCACCGCGTCCTGGAGTGTTATTGACTTTTGAAAGATGGCTTGGAAGGCATTTCGAACTCTGCTCTCGGCTCCAGTCACGGTCATGTAATGAGTTTGAAAAGGGCTAGGAAGTTGACCAAAGTTGTGCAACGAAAAGGAATTGGTCTTTTTCAAGATTGACTTCATGGGTCGAGCACTGAGTGAGACCGGCTGGAGAAACCCAGTCGACCCTCCTGGTCCCTATACAAAAATCAAAATTTGGTTCAGTTTTCAGCACAAACGCTGCATGGCGGTTTATTTCTATCCCGCTACGAATCTAAAAACCGCTCTGCCTTAGCTCAGAATAGTTAAAAATTATAACCGTACAGCATCGCTTACCACTGAATCTTCGTTGAGAGCTGCGTGAATTGAATTGGTAGATTCATTCGTCGGTAGGATGATGGTTGGGACAGGAACAACTTCGAATCTGGAAGGCCTTCGTTGCTGTTGTTGTTGCTGTTGCTGAAACTCTGCAAAACTTTTTCGCTCCAACTCTTCATGAGCTCGAGCCTTGTCTTCTCGAATCCATTTAGCTGCTGCTTGAATTCTCCGTTCCCGACCGATATGTCGTTCTATTGTCTATTTAAGGTACAAAGAAAAGTAAATACATCTTACAAGCTTCAAATGACTTGATTGAAATACAATACCGCATAGTAAATATTAAAATACTTACCTTCAGCAAATGCTGTCGCGGAATTGACCCCAGCAAAATCATACTAGCTGGATTCTCGACTAAAGGAAACGATCCTAGTTGCTTATGACTCTTAACAGTTGTCTTAAGCTGCTTGTAGGTCATTCCATACCAAATGTACTTTACGTCACGCACCATGAAATCGTTGACCGTTACATCATACGCACCAGCTAAATACAGGAAGAGTTCGATTAAATTTTCAAAACGACAAGGTATATCTATAGGATTCGAACCATAATCCTTACCGGAACTTGAAGGAATGAAGTCAGGCAAATATGGCAATTTTTTGATCATTGAGATTGAGTCAAACAAAGACGGCTGAAGTAAACCCGCCACCGCATTTGAGATAAGTACTGCTACCACCACAGGAATAATATAAGTTATTTGACCAGTCATTTCCGAAATAATGACGGCTATAGATATTGTTCGCGTAACAGCTCCCGAGACTGCCGCAGCTCCGACAACTGCATATCCACCTAGTACAACATCAAATTGCTGTATGAAATTCTCACGGCATTATGCGATGACCTGGAACCGCATCAAAAACATAATCAGATTTCCACAACTAACCTGGAACAATAGGCCACTGGTTACCCGAAAAACTGACTCCGTAGGGAAACCACAAATACATCAATTCTCCAACAATTCTTCCCAAACCAGCTCCCATTTTGAAAACAGGTACGAAGTTGCCAGACGGCACTGGTAGTGTAGAAGCAATTATTGATAGGAAAAACTAAAACGTGATATAGGCTATTTTAGATTTTTGTGCAATTTTAGAACTATTTGGAAGTAGTAAGTGTATGGAAAACGACTTACCGTAGAAACAACAAAAAGAGTCAAGTTTACAAAAACTCCTGTATAGTCGTTGACCCAGTGTCGGACGACGGAAATCTCTTCCACCGTAAAATTGGACTTGGTCCATGTAAAATTTGAGAATAGAGTTACAACCTAAAATAAAATCAACATTACGACAACAGCGAGAATATAAATACATATAAATCAAAGTATACCAAAAAATCATTTTGCAACCAAAAATAATCAAATCAAACGCAATCCAAACGCCAATTCAGCGTAGTTTTATAAAAAAAAAGCCCAAAACTTAAAGAACACAGAAAATTAAAGCTTTGTCATACCGCAACCTTTTTCTTCCATAACATCACTCATTTGTCATAGTCTGAAAATATAAATAGTATCTGAGAATTGCAGCTGAAAACTCTAAAGAGAATCTGCCTACGCGTCAGCATAACTTCTTTTAACAATCTGGAACGTTGTAAGTAATTCATAGACTCGACAGGGACTCGAATAACTAATCAACCTATTCCATCCATAACATATTGGCAATTTCAACGTACCTGGTCATGTGTAGTAAGATCACCGGCTATGAATTGTCCAAAGCCTAGTTAAGTGTAAAAGTGATTCAAATTATTTCAGTTTATTATTCTCCGCATTTGAAGCATTGCTCGTGCTGCACGAATATGTACGTATTATCTTGCCTCACCTAAAGGAAAGTTGACTGAGGCTATGAACCATGAGATGATACAGGGATATATGAACCGACTGTGAACAAAAAAAACAGTTTGGAACTTAATTAGAAGTTATCATATTAGAACCCTTTGACCGTAGATACCATTTGAGTACTTTTACGTAGAAATCTTCTCCGTATAGTCAAAATTAACAGGAAAACTTACTTTTTTTGAAGAAAGGCATTTAGTCTCTTATTTCCACGCATCCAGAGAACGTAGTGACGATGCACTAACACAAACAATGCACCAATTAGGCCCGAAACAACACTAAAGCACAGATTAAAATCACCGGTATTAATATTAATATTGATCCTGTCAAGATATCATGATTTTTTTAAAGTACCACTTACCCAATCAAAGCAAAAACGACTAGTTCTTGAGGGTCATAAGGAAATTCACTTCCTAACACAGTTTTGAATACAGGCTGAATGGTTTCTATCAAATTAACAAAGGTAATGTGAAACATCGTAAATTGAAAACTTCATTAGAAATAATCAATTTCAAATGAATATAGTAGCTTACCGTGGCCTTGAAACCAAACCGCTAGCAATCTAAAAAACATTGCACCGCAAGCAGCTGCAAAGAAACCTCTCCAGTAGTTCCGAACTGCGAAGTAAACTGCTGTGACTTCAATACTGAACAGAACTCCTCCCACGGGAGCGGCAAAACAGCAGGAAACACCTGGAAAGACAACCAGGGCTACAAATCTTGACATTTACTGGGAACAATCAATTTAAAATTGAGCTATTTATTACCAACTGCACAAGCAGCAGCCAACATTTCCGTATTACGAGACTCATTTTCATAAATTCCATGGAATGACTGAAGTTTTGATAAAAGCGTTGCCACCATTGAGCCAATATGAACGAAAGGACCCTGGAATTGGAGAATTACGCATATATTTCTTCCATATTCTCCTGAACCTGAGTTCTAAACTATGCCTAGGATTTTGCTTACCTCTTTTCCAAGTGGCATTCCACTTCCTAGTGACGCTGTGAGTCCCACAACTTTTGCAAAAAGTGTTCGAAACGTTAAGTATTCCTTAAGCGTAACTCCTCGTAATATGGTTTTCATCTCGGGAATACCAGAACCTACAAATAAAAGTAAATTAGTAATTGATAGAAAAATGTAAAGTACTCAGCCATTTGTTCATTCGCTTACCGATAGCTTGCGGAGCAATAACATGCACCAATCCAGCGGAAAACAAGACCAGGCACATAGGCAGAAGAATCCATGCAAAATACTGAAGTGATATATGGTAGTTGATGTCCAAAAATAACCAGATTCTAGCTGCAAAACCGAACAGGAAAAATCAGAGCCTAATTTCAATCGTTTTCAGCAATTTTATGAGAAGCTCACCTTTATTGCATACACCTATTCCCCAATCCATAATGAAGCTGATAATTGCCATCAGGATTCCCAAAATTGCCAAGAATACCCAGTCTTCTCCAAGTCTAGCAAATGTCTTTTGCCAAACAAATGAAAATCCTTTGGATAGTAATTTGAGATGACGACTTCGGTTTTGTTCTCTGTATTCTTTTTTTCGCTGTTTTTCATCTCTTCGCCGTTTGCGTTCCAGTAATTTGAGTCTTTTTGCTTCCACTTTGGCATATTGACTTAAGTCACTCGTGTAGCGACCATACATCTACACAAAATACATACAGATATTAATTAACATTTTCTTGCGAATTGGATCTAGTGACCATGTTCCCGCACGTGTTTAGCATTGACTGGCCTATGCTATTCGCATAGGATGCCCTTAAATGTGTTTCTCAGTTAACACGGATGACATTGAAAACTTATTGGATTCCACTGCCATTACACACCTAAGATCAATTTGAATTTCCTATTGCCATTTGTCATCATTATCATTAAAACTAATATAAGCCTATTACAATTTCTAACACGACAGAATCACCAGAATGGCCACCACATAGGAATACCACATAAGATAAGCGTGTAAAATATCTACATAAATATATGACAAGGAAGCCATAACGTTTATGATAAGTACTCAGAATGCAAGTATAAGCTCTTGTTTCTAGCTAACTCACTTGTCCACAGACAGGATTATATTATAACTACAAGCCATGAATAATGGATGGACTACGAATTGCATCTGTTTGGCTAAAAATTAGCATCGTATTTTCAGAAAAGCTGTAATTCCAGCTCATATTGAAGTTAATTATAAGTATCAGTAGCTCGACTCTCTAGAATGCTATAATATGCAAATTTTTTACCAATTGCTCCGTTAATAAGAAAAGAATATTCATAATTCATAATCCATCCATACCCATGTTCGTCTTTAGTTTTTTTTAAAATTCAGCTCTGAGCATATTTATTTTGAAAATTCGGTTAAATTCGATACTTACTAATCCAATTACCAACAAGTATCAAAGTACTTGAACAAGTTATAATTAATAAATGAAGATGAACCAAATAAACGCCCTTCACGTTATGATAATATTTAATACTCACCTAGATACCTCCTCCTGTTTAGTAAAGGCGTTAAGTGTTCTTGATTATATAATTAAGATATGATTACCATCAACACACAAAGGAAAATTATATATAATTAGCAGAGCATGACAAAAACAATGAAGCTATCAGGATTCTGCATGGCACAACGAATTAATTCCGAGTAACACCTGGAACACGTCCAAGATATAAGCGCATATGGAATGCCGATTGACGGTGGCGTGGCATGACCCAATAGTGATATTTGTATTTTACGTCACGTACTGGCTACGCTAATCTACAGAGGTTGGTTTAAAACAATCACCTTTTGCACAAATTAATTAACGTGATATTAAAAAATAGATTTTCTTCACCTTCCTTACCAGTAGTGTCTGGGACAGACGCAGCACAATTTATGCATCAATTTAGCAGGATATAATCGAATTAAGATTTTCGACACTGATTTGAAACTGAATTTCTAGTTTAATTGCGTATAATATTTACGTTTGGCTAGGAAGCACATTACTAGGAACATAACGATTTAATAATTTTGATGCATGTGCTATTAGCACTATGCTGTTTTCAGGTTATCAGCATCATATAACTACTCTGGCTGTATGTCTTATGTTATCAATCAGAACTGTGATTAAAAATTCCAGGCACAGTACTTAGCGCTCCCGTTTTCTGTGATTGACAACTTAAAGTAGCTAATCGGACCCAATTCGAAGCTCATAATTTTCATCCTTGACAAGTAATTACCAATAGAATGTCAAATTATGTCAATTTTCATATTCAGCTTAATGCCTTCACTTTCATACAACTAGCAAATTCAACTCAATTGGTCATATGCTGTACATAGAAGAAACCTGTCAAAACTCTGAAGCTTGTAATTTCAAAATGGCAGGATTCCAGAGCCATAACCCATTGCATTACGCAACAGACTAAAAACGAGACATGACACATGATGTCTAACGATATCTAAGCTTCAAAAACTTTAATAATAAAAGGCTTAATTTGTGCAGCAAGAGATTATCATGAAAACAAATTGTTATGGAAAACTCCACGCCATAACCATAACAGTACTAATCCAGGATACATAATGGTTTATGGTTATCAAGACAAAATGCAGTGAGCGACAGCCAATTATCATCATGCATGGTATCCAACACTTCTGCGATTTGCATGTAAAACAGTTAAACTACAGCTTAATCATAAAACTTGAAACCGACAACCGACTATGTATATTGTATGTCAAGCTTATGAAACGCTTGTGCAAGTTTATAATTATTTACAGTGGATTTTTTTTACTACTACTGAGAGGATTGATGGATTGAATTTTAGCTTCAGATAAAGACGAAAGTGCTTTTTCGATAATTATTAATCTTGAATTCGAGTTTCTTACTTGAGATTATAAGTGTGCAATAATTAGCATATAGTAGGTGGCTTGTTGATTCGAAGTATACCAAGATATACAACCGTCTATAGCTAACCAGTTGACTGGTGTGACTCATGTCAAATGTTGACAAAATACGCGATATAATTATTTCTACGGGTTGATGTCATGCATAACCACGTACACAAGAATAATTTATTTATTTAGATTTAAGTTATGGCCTTACCAAGGTATGTTGATATCCCAATTCTGAATCCTGGCCTTTGCCCCCCTTCTTCGAACCGGGCATTTCCACCAACGGCGTTCCACCATTTTCTTCTGACTCTGCCATTTATTGCTTCTGTTCGTTTTGTACTAAAAATGTTGTACTGTTCTATTATATTGTCGTTGTACTTCGAGAATAGTCCACGGATCCGCTGGTCCAGAGCTTACATTCCTTCAGCCTTATGATAATGACTCCTGCTTCGCTTAAGATCTGTTAAAAACAATACCAAAGTATGTGTAAACATAATGAGATTGATACAGGATAGAACATTACAGTATTTACTGTTCCAGAATCCCATTACTTGAGTCCAAAGATTGTGTAATACGTATCATGATTATGAACCATTAAAATGCAAAGTATATACAAACTATGAATTGTATAATATATTACTCAAGAGTTCAAATTACTAATTTTTATCTTCTGCTTCCTGCTTTGACCTCCACGTCATTCAATTCTCACACGCACGCACAGTAGCACAAACAGAACACAAGAAAATTGTACATGCATTGTATTGTATATTATAGCCAGGATAAAAAACTCTATAATTCCAATCCGTTGAACAATTGGAGAACCAATAATAACTAGCACAAGCAGTGGAGAAATGAATTGAGTTACGTAATCTCAATCTCTGAGAAAACAACAACTGACACTTGGGACAATAAGAATATGAAACCGAAAGGCGAAGCTCCAAACCAAGAACTTCTTGTAGGCTGAACGCCGAACGTGTACTAAATACCAAATACCTAATAGCCCTGTGTAAAGTTTTTTGTTCTCCAAGATCTAACACTTCGGCCTGGATACTCGCTCTGCTCTGAACACATTGAGAAAACGACAGGAATAAGAAGAGTGGTTAATTAGGGCTTTAACAGAGGAACATGTCTTCCAAGGCTCGTAAGTATTAAAATATTAAAGCCTGTGTGTTCTGCCAGCAGCCACTCAGCACCAAAACATCCTCGAGACATGTAGTCTATCAAACCCTCCCAATTCCGTCAACGTCAACCCAACTAACAAATAATTATACACATAACTAGAGTCGGCTCAAGGGAACAAGAACAGAGCAGAGGCAATACACATAATTTTACGCTCAAGCTCAAGTTAATTTCGTAGAATAATGTCGTGGCCCAAAGTCAAGCTCACGCAAGTCTAGGTTATGGTTTAGGCTACAAGCGCATGACGTAAATCTTTTCCTATCACACTTAAAGTTTTATTATCTACGAATTTTTTAATGAATGCCGACAAGCTCGAGGTTTTTCACAATGAAAAGCTAATGCGATCAGAGCGAAAGAACGGGTTTTAGATTTACGAACAATAAAGATGAATTGATACCCAAAGTAAACCGGCCGGCACTGGCACTCGCTTACTGCTACGGATTATGCGTGTTGAATAATAGCTTTGACCTGACACTCGATAGTTGAAAAAAAAAATCGAGCAGCTAGAAACTAGAACGTAACTAATCCCTTTATCATAAGTGCAAAGTGACGGAGTGAGAGCAAATAAATGAGTTGATAATTGAAGATAATGAAAATTTGGACTTCTGGATGCATAAAGCGTTGAGACAGGTGAGAACTCAAGAAATTGGTTGGGTACATACAAGGTACATGGTACAGCATGGCGTCCTGTAGTTTACAAGTTATTAGAGCTGCTGAAATCTGAATCTGGAAATATCAAGTATCAAGCTGAGATGAGTGATGACTGCAGAGTGCACATAAAAAAGGGGAAAATGCTTCTGATAAGGATTTAATGAGCATTTAGTCCTTGTGTTGAAATGTACTTTTTTTTTCTCTCGTTCCAATTACAATTTTTTATCAGCATTTATTACACATGCTCGTCCAGCAGCGTCCACGTCTGCTCGTTCTCTGCGGGTAATGAAATGAGCCAGTAGCAAGCAGTGAGCAGCATTCCATAATTCCATGCCAGAGTATTCAGGTCTTGTAAGTGACTTTGAAGCTGAAGAGTCAATTATCACACTAAACAACTAGAGAGAAGAGGGCTATTCGCTTTAATATGATGTATGCTGCGTCGCTTACGTAATGTTAGTTGAAGTTGACTGAACTGAAGT
>JAQFXY010001507.1:0-10246 GCA_034693865.1 Ceratophysella sigillata | reverse complement strand
TGAGTGAGTGAGTGAGTGAGAGAGAGAGAGAGAGAGAGAGTGAGTGAGTCGTCATTAACACCGTTATAATAGGTGATGGTTAATTAGGAGAGAATTTAATTACGGTGCACTGCACCCAATTAGTATGGATTCCTTATTCCTTAGAACCCCTCCTCGCTGGTGTCGTTGATTAAGTCTCTTGTGAATAACGCACAATGGACGTAATCCCGGAATCCTTGAAATCTGTTGTAGAGATATGGGATTTTCATTTTGTAATCTGGATCTGGATCTGATTTCAGAGAGGCCAGGACCAGCTTATACCTAATCTTCTACTCTCAGCACATCCTTGAAAGGCCCGTTCTAGAAATGAGACAATGCTCTTCCTTTAGTACGTCGCGCACACCGCTTCAGACAATAGAAACCGTTTCAATTGTTCTCTCCATCCTTGTGTGTACCTAGGCTTAATGTTCTTCTAATTCCTACGTACAAATAGGTCCTCTAAACTTTGAAAAATGAAAAGCCGTCTGAAGCTGAACATCCGAACTGAAAGTTCCGATTGTGGTTTTGTTTAGGTCGTATTGGCAAATGCCTACTCAATTTCACCTAAATTGGAACTTTATACTTGTGCTGTGCTGACAATAATTTAGAAATCATTGGCATTTCGCTTTTGCACAATTGTTTCTTCTGATGCCTTCTGAGCAAGGCGATTTGTATTTCTAACCAAATAGTTTGAATGTACAATGCGATCTTTAAAACCGTTGCTAGACATGAACAAACTCTGAGACACATTTTATGTAAAACTCGCAATGCCTATTCCAAATGACATTCTGTAATGGATCGAACGTCATGTACAAATTGATTTAGTAGTACAACAAGGATAGAACGATTACTATAAATACTTGAAGCTGTATTGTACATTGACACAGTATGACATGTCAATATGTGATGATTCTTTAAAGCCTGACAAGTTATTAGAAACATTTAGATTTGAATATCTTAGATAATTGAAATACATATGTTACGTCAGAATCACATGCATTTCATGTCGCCCAGGTTGTACATATTGGCCCAATTTCAGTTTTCCCTGTAAACAAATCCGGACTAGGATCTCCGTTCCATCCGTTTCCGAGCAGAAATAAATGTATTCCCTAACTGCATGTAATAACTCTCATGTCCCTCAATCTCAATGTCAAACATAATACAGCCGCCGCTCTGGAAACCGGATACCACGATAGAGATTCTAAACAAGAAGGGACGGAGAAATTCAATTCGCTCTCAAGTCGTCTGCCCACTCCCCAGACAATATTTATTTCACATGCAATTCCTAATGGAATATACAGAGCTACTCAAAGGGTGTTGACGAACGGCGTGTCTGACGAAGACAAGAAGCTAGATCCATCACTTGACCGACTTTCCCTCCCAACTTCTCTATGGAGATTCAAAGATCTAGAATACAGCTAGAACAAGTTCCACTTTCAAGATACGCTTCCCATGGAATTGCCTAACCAACAAGCCTTGAAGCCGCTCTGCACAAAAATACTTTCACGTCCTGTCTACTTGGAGCAAACAAAGACATGACAAAGGACTGGACAGGGACAAGATTGACTTCAAGGCCAAGTTACAATTCGGCTCATTTTCCCAAAGTCCTTGTTCACAAAAACCCCGACAAAAAAGCGCTTCATTTTACCTTCGAATTTATACAAATTCAGCCTTGATTAAAAATCAAATATTTAATGTCTTACCAACTCGTTGCTTAACAAGCACATAAATATTTAATTCAATTAGTTGTAAGCGCTGGTGCTGCGTAGGTGAGCCCAACCCCCGATCCATCCATCTCCATACTTCTTAGTCCGTACCTTGAATTCGTAGAAGGGTTCCCATCAGAACACGTTGTTCATATTAATGGTAAAGTAACAGTGGGTAAGACAGCGGAGTAAATATTAGCTTAGGCATTATATTTGGCACATGAGGTCATCCATGCAACCTGGCCTTGTTCCCTGAATCCTTCCTGAGTCTGGGTCAAGACCCGCTTCCCGTGAAACGTAAAAGTGGATGGAGAAACGGGCCATGTATCGTATCGTAATTCAGGTTTTGAAGGAAAGGCCTTGTTCGCTGAAATATTAGCTTTCCCACGAAAAAGTGCATGTGGTTCGAACATAATGGGATTTTCCCATACCTCGATAGGTATGTTTTTAAAAAATACGCTTTCACCTCCTTTAGTGCATGAATGCAAGCAGTGCATAGTGCATCCAAAAAATGGCTGAAACTTTCATCCCACCAACCCAATAGAGCAAATCTCTAGCGCCACTTGAGCTTTCTGAGTCATATATTTTTTATCCTACTCTTTTTCAGGAATACAGAATTGCAATAGACATTATTTATACACCAACCTACTTAAATACAACGTACAAGTATTCACGCACAAATATATTGGTATATATTGGCAAATACTGGTCACAGTAATTTGGCGCGTGTGAATATATATGCATTGATTTTTAAAGAATTCAATTTGATCTCTTGGCTCATATAGACATTTTGGCGATCGGTCAATTTGGCAAATGCAAATAATTGACAATACGCTAACTTTGGCAAGGGAAAAATGTATAACGATACTTGCAAATCCGAGGATTTACAACTTGATTGCCATTATTCTGCCAATAATGTTTTGTTTCTTCGTGTCCAGATCCTTACTTGCAAACTACGGATTTCCGAAATTTATTTTAAACTTGATTGTTATTTTTAACCAATTTGGGTGAAACAGACAGGTTTTCGTTCAGAATAGCTGCAGCAGGCAACACACGAAGTGAGCTCCGTGCACATGCACATTATTTCATCATACTCCAACAGGCCGATGTAATAGGGAAGTCTGAGGCTGAAGTGCTCTCTGGAGTAGGCTCTTCAATACATTGCTAAAAAAAAAGTTTCTCCACTTTCTGGTGAAAGTATATCCTAGACGGCAATAGCAAATATACCGGGGGACTCCTTAAGACTAACTAATTTTTAAAAGAATCCTGCCCTATAGTATTCCTGTATCACTCAATACTCAAGAAAATTGGTCTTAAGTTTTACATTTTCCTCAGATTTTGATTAACTCAAATCTAAAATGTGTTCAAGCTTGGCTGTTTGTCGCAAGCTCCCAGCTGAGACAAACTTGCTGTAGTTAAATTAATTAAACGGACGTGTAACGCATTACATTTGGTTCTGACAATCACTGTCCCAAGTCCCGCTACATTAAAATGTCCTCAACCGCCAAATGAACCGACGTTGGCCAAGTCAGCCTGTATACCTGTACTTGTGCTTTTGACTATAGACAGACTCCATCCAGCATTATTGACTGAATAGTGAGCTTCTTGAGAAGTTGGGTTGGAGAACAATAATGAACTAAATTTCCTTTCTTCTCTCGACGACGTCTGCTCACTTGATGATCAAATAATGTCGTCCAATGCTTGGAAACGAGTGGAGTGTGTTTCACAAAGGAAAGCTCCTATAGACCATTAATAATAGGAGCAGCCTTGCTGAAGAGAAGAGCAGCAGGTGCAGATGCCCAAATCTGCTCACTGTTTATCTTTTATGACGGACTAACTAATTCCAGCATGATATGAATAATCACAGCCCGTCTACCTTCCATCATTTATAATCTCCTCCTTCATGTGAAACCCACTGTTGCTACGAGCACTGATTTGATTCATGCTTGAGAGCAGTTTTCTAATGGAAAATCATGTGCTGAGTTTGGGATTTTCTCTAAACCCTCAGTTCTACAATACAGCTATACCTATACTTTCCCCTCGTTATTCTTAAGTTAGTGAAAGTTGAGGGAAACAGAAGGGAAGGATTTTCTAATGATGTCTCTAGCTCCAGAGTGAAGGAGTTGGTCTAATATAATTAGTAGTTATATATTATGAGCAAATAACGAAACGATTATTTGACAATTCTTGAATCAGGCTCCCTCGCTTCCAAAATCATGTAAAAGGATATGACGCAGAACTTTTCAGCTTCAAGGTCACCTTCTAACCTGCGTAAAATTACGAGAGATACACTGTGAATTAATTAAAAATAATGAAACTCAACGTTTTGAGCAGCATGCATAAGTAAGCTCGTATTATGACTAGGAAGTAACTACATACACACAATTATTTTTTAAAGTATGCGAGAATTCGTGGGGAATCAACCAACCAACGGTAGTAATGCATAGAATTCTCGCTTCTTCTATAGTAAATATTGGTCGCAGGGAAAGTTGCGTGTGGAGTCAAATAATTTCAAACGTAGTCGTACGGCAAAGCTTTACCTCAGGCTCTGTATTTGCATTTTTAGTTACAAATGACGAGAATACGGTAGGAATAGAGCCGTGTTTACTGTAAATACTGATCTTGTCAAACAACTCGGCTCTACGTGCATAGGTAGTTTCAGTCCTAATTGAAACCGCTGATAGAAATTTTGTGAAATCCACTAATTAAAAACAAATATGAGTGCTCCTGTGCTGGATATGAGACTGGATGGAAATCCAGGGCCCAATTTCTCCTTCCGCTTCGCCTTGACACTTGCCACTCAGTTTTCCCTGCTCATAAAATATTTTTTGCAGTAGAAGCCCGAAGGCTCCTATGCTAACATGCATAACAAATGCCTAGTGCTACGACTGAGCTTACTGGTAGTGAGGCATGGATGCGGGTGCAGGTGAATTGGGGAAGAGATTAGAGCCGGGCATCTCCGCTCTACACAAAAATGATTTATTGGGGAATGATTAATGGGAGGACTTAAAAACGGCAACTTAGGCTTCTTTATACACCAGTGCCGAGTGTAGATACGAGTACTTTGCTCCGGTATCTTCCTACAAGCTGCCTGCTGCTGAGCCATTAAGTAGCAGTAGCTTGGCCGCTAGTCCAACTTCGACAGACTACAGACCCCCGCTCTTCCAAAATTCTATCTAGTACATAATAAGCTTTTTCACAAGAAAAAAATTCCCACTTTTTCATTGTATCAGGGAAGTTATTGATCACCAGAGTCCAACATAGTAGGTTTAGAATATGTTTTGGTCATGGTTTTTGATTACGAATAATGTGGAGCACGTATACGTACAATAGTAAGATAAAATAAATCATAATGACATAATAAGTTGTAAGGTACTTATGTAGTCTAATTGTTCAACGTGTGGACCTTCTGTGAAAACGTGACTAAATTAATTAAATTATATACAGGTGGAAGTGGAAACTTAAGTTATCACCTTGTTACTGTTTTATCAATAACTCTACATGCGATTTTAACATGTCGCGCTAATCGCTAATTGTCACCAATTCCAATGTCCAATTTTCAAAGTCATGCATACTACATATACGAAGATTTTGGAAGATTGAAAACCAGTGTGATTACGTTACCTTGGGAATCGATTTTCCATGGTACAAGTAGTCAAAGGTCTGAATTATTAATCAACCCAACCAAAGAGCTCGAAAACTTGAAACCACAAATCGATCATCGAGAAAGCAAAGTGCACATACGTACGTACTCACTAACTTTTGTAGCGGAAGCCCAGAAAATAGATTCTGGAAACGCCAAACACGTTATCTCGTTCACATATTATGACTATGATGTATATTCTAAGGGAGCTGTTGTGGTCTACAGATGGGAGACAGGTAGAACTCTGTACTCTGCCAATTTTCGTTAGCTACTCTACTACTGCAGTTAGTTAGTTATTAAAATTTAGACCTTGGCATATGCTATATATATTTTGGCCGCAGTTGACCTTCAGTCATAATTTTTTGCGGTTCCAGATGGTCAGGAGTTCAAGAGTTCTGTAATGTGTACTTAAACAGAATATTTTAAGTGAAAGTTTTTAACACGCAACACGCAACCTCTTTTGTCAGTTCAATAGTTTTATCTCAAACTTTTTTTTCAATATATATTACTTTTTCCGAATTGTAGTTCTACATTTAAATGTATCGGAACATAATTTATAAAAAAAAAGACTTTATTCATGTGCTGTTAGAACTTGCGTCAGAACGCCTGAAAACAATTTGCTATTATTTGGCACATGCATGGCTGAAGTTCGCAATATGAATCAAATATCAAATGCACCACTAAACTACATGATTGCGAACACCGCTCATAAAATTTAGGAATTTTCAAAGCTTAACAACGAATGGCCCAGAAATCGTAAGCTAGAAGGATGACCACATGACTCCAAAAAAGTTTCAGGCACATGACCACAGAATATGTAGTATACCTCCAGCCACGTCATGTCGGTTTGTGAACCATGTTCAATAATGTGTGCCTAAGCTGGGTGAGACAATTCAATTAGACATGTCCGATGTAGTTACTTTACGCCTCGTTCATGTCCCATTTTCCTGTCATGAGTTGGTAATTAATTCCAACTAATATTTACTAACACGTTCACGTTAGAAGCTATTAGTCAAGTATGCCAAAGTGTCAGATCAGAGCTTGGAACTTATGCTTCTAAAACTCCACCCACACACCATTCAAGTGCATAGGCGACTAAATCCATAGATGCTACATTGACATACTAGTGTATAATATAAAAAATTATTACCCATTGAATATTTTTTATACGTTTGAATCCACAGATTTAAATACGTTTATGTTTACACGTGCCTCGTTGTGTGTGCAAACCTACTGGAAGGTCGATTTTTATTTTGAGGGCACCGTATGCCAAAGCATGTATAAAGAATTATGTACATAAAATATACTGAAATTGTCACACACTTTTTGACCTAAAAGGATGACATGTTGCATGTTGCATGCTGTTGTTGTTCGTACTGACTCATTAGGGAATTCATTTTTAAGGTAACCCGGATAACCTACTGTTTTTCTGCTTATTCTGTACAGCACAGCGACTTGCAAAACGGAGTACGAAATTGTTGCATATGCTACAGACATTCATTCTAATTTCAATGAAGTTCTAATGTGTTCGCATGAATCTGAAGTAATATCCGTACTCGTAGCATTATAAAGTTATTTAGTGCTTTTCCTTGTTTCATATATTTATTTTACATATGTTACGGTCTTGTTTGTATGTCACTTATTCACTCATGTTTCGTATAACACGTAAATAATTGCTGCTTAGCAGATGTATAACATAATACTTATCTGAATATATCTCATGTATTTAGTAAAGATAATGGTTTGCTAAATGAAGCAAAAGCTATTAGCACGACCCTATGAAAAATCATTTGACGTCTGCCTTAAAATCGATATCGGTTTAGGAGTATTAGTAAGCAACAAGTAGCAATCGGGATCGCTAGATCAGTGAAAGCCTCTTTTGTAGTTCTCACCTCGGTTTTGACCTGCCATTGCCTAAGTGAAAGCAGTCACGCTGACGCTTTTACCTTGCACAAGCAAGGCGTAGCCTTTTCATCTCAATGCTCGGCGCTGGTGAACTTTTCTATCATACACGGCATACACATACATAGATACGTTCGTGTGCGGACGCCACAAATCCGATTCCACAAGGCCGAACAAAAGCACCGGCGGCCGAACAACAGGTTTACGGTCAGAAAGATTCAATCAAAATTCTGTTCGGCCAAGGTGATTCAGACAATCGTATGCATTATTTATGACGACGCTGTGGGCCTAAGTGGTCGAACTTTGTATTATTTATCGACAGGTCGGCTAAAGTGCGGCTATAAAAACTACTTACGTATCATTCAGTTTCAATGTTTCCTGAAGCGCCTATTAGACGGTTCGGTACTATACTTTAAGATAATGAATTATTTAATTTCGACGTCTTTTCTGTTACAAATATATATTTAAATGATTTTGTAATATTTGTCGTTCGATGTGTTTTATCGCCCTTCGATTGGCTGATTCAGAAGTGCAAGTTTAGAGCTGAATCGGTTTAAATTGGTTTAAATCTGTAAAGTGCTATGGGGAAAGTGGACTGGATTTCTTACACAATCTTTACCAGTTAAACGTCTGAAAATACAGCCCTATGTCGTTCTGACGCACACGTCGTGTATTTACTTAAAGATAAATCGAAGCGTTGAAGCGTTTACATTTCTTCAAAAATTTTAGTTCTGAAAAGCTGAGCTGATTTGATTCCAGAAAGTAGTTGATTTGTTATTCAATAAAAAATAGTATAACATAGTTTAAAAACGTAACTGTGCTAATTGTCTTATTATAAACGAAAATAGGTTCCAATTTTATTGTATTCCGGTGCTGATTACTTGCTGTAGTTTACGAGGATTTAGTGGGGTTGTCTATTGTCTATTGATTGATTGAGCCTCTGTCCCCATGTCATCTTGACAGAAATGTAATCCTTTGGCTGGGAACAATTGGTTCCTTTGTCCGTCGTCCCTCACACGGAAGAGGGACTGAAGGCCGAACACGTATTACGAGCACAATGGAACCAGAAAACTTTTACACTCACTTCCTAAAGCCGAATGTATCTTTTGTTGAGCCATAATTGGGCTCGACGGAAAACAAATGATTGAGATAAACGCATAATAACACGATTCTGCTCCTACATTATTACTTACTCAGACCTACTGCAGCCTGCAATACAAACTTACAGTTTTGCCTATGAAATCAAACTCGGTTCTGTTTGAGAATTATTCGCACTTCAGGGACGCTTCTGGGATCCCAGTTTTCATGGCATGTGAGTCTTCGCTGACTTAACATCCTTTGGATCGTTCGCAAAGCTAGAATCGCAAAATTATCCAGCCATCTATAAAATACAAACAAAAGTCAAGCATAGGAACTGTTAGCTAGAAAACTGCGTACTACATTTGAATTTGAATGGCAATGCTTCCCAAAATGGCGTCGATTACTGGATGTTTTGTTCAAATGTTTTTCTATCATTATTTGGCTAAGGTGCGTATGGACTCAAAAGTGCTTCAAATATGGATTAAAATATGCACTATCCTTATCATTAGCTAATTGTTTCTAAGTCCATGCGGTATATTCTTAATATTCTAATATTCTTGTTTGCAGCGGGTGACGTTGAGATGAGCGGATGGACGGGTTCTTTGGAGGAGGAGAAGGGGGTTGGTGAGAAGAACGGAGACTTGGACTACGCCGTGCTGGGCACTGTGGCGGGTTGCTTCGTGCTGGTCGTGGTTGTGGCGGCTGTGGCTCTGCGCTGCTACTCGTCCTGGAAGAACTGGGGACCGTACGAGCGGCAGAAGGACGAGGAGGACACGACCAAGGCCACCATTCGCATTAGCCACTCCCTCCCTGACCTCACACAGGACATCTCCAAGCACGAGTACATTCAGGAAGTCAAGGAAAAAAAGGTAGCTATAATGCCTAAATAATACGTGGTTAAAGTATACTATTATTTGTCTCTATGCTCTGTCTCCTCTCGTGTCTATCTACATATCTCGGCTACATCCAAGAACATCGAACAAGTATGTTGACTGTACTAGGCTGCCCTGAGAATCTTTTCTATGCGATTTTCTACTTTTTCCATAAAAAGTTTAGCATTTAACATTTATTGAAAACAGAATCTGGTTTGGCATGCGTTAGCAAACTTGGCATTACTGAGACGTCATAGGAAACGAGTAAACTTGGTCTAAAACCCGGATTCCCGAGGTGCTAGGCTTGACTAAGCCTTTTGCTCCAGGTTGCTATGTAGAAAGAAAAAAGATGCTTTGACTCATGACTTTTTGAGTGCTGTAAGTTTTTGTGCTTATGTATGAACAGAACAAGAAGGTCTGAAAGTATTCTGGGCCTATCTGTTACATATGTATTCTGAACATTGAAACTAAAGAATAACAGAGCCTGACTGACGACAAGCAAAGCGGAGGGTGAAGGCATGCTTAACTTTGCCAAACTTGAAGAAATAATTTGAGAGAATTTAGAAGAGGCGAGTGGGTGTCAAGTCAAGATGTAATTCGATAGATCGTCAAAGAAAGTACTTGAGCAAGTTGTGCTAGGAGAAAGTACTTATAGAGGTGACGTTCGGTGTACTTGGAATAGAATGTTGAGCGGCGGTTTACTCATGGTACTTGGTATGCCAGACACACAATGTAAACCTATGCACGCCTACACACACGTTTTAAGTTTATATTGCATTTGGGAACTTCCTATTGGGAATCAATTCAGGAAGGAAATTAGGTTTTAAACATTTAATTCTAGCATGATCATGAGTTAAACAAAAGCACTATAGGTTTTAAACACGAATTTTACGACATAGTGCTTTTAGGCATGAAAGTGGCACCAAAGGTGTCCCAAATAAATACAAAATAATAAATTTCAAGTTTAAAAATAATCCTAAAGTCAAAAAACCCGAAAAACCGAAAAATCCGAATTTCGGTTTTTA
>JAQFXY010001506.1:0-10257 GCA_034693865.1 Ceratophysella sigillata | reverse complement strand
CACCATACTGCATTTAAAAGAATTGCTCGCTTCATAAATTTGTATGCTACTAACGTTACTTATTGTTCCACTAGGTATATATAGTGGCATTTTGGTAATTTAAATTCTTCCTGTTATTTTAGGTACTTAATCCTGGAACATGTATCTGGAGGAGAATTATTTGACTATTTGGTGAAGAAAGGGCGGCTGACGCCTAAAGAGGCCCGACGGTTCTTTCGCCAAATAATTTCAGCACTGGACTTTTGCCATAGTCATTCCATATGGTGAGTTGAGTTTGAGTATATTTATACCTAGCCTTCCTCTGGCTTCCAATTCCAACTACAAATCATGAATGGTTAGACATGTTCTGTATTCTCTGCAATTTCTGTCGCATGCACTCTGCCCAGCCTTCCATTACTTAGCCTTATGAAATTCCGAAGGAGTCAGAACCAAACTAGTGTTTCCATCGAATACGCTCCGCACTCCAGCTGTCATAATGGGCTCAAGCCAGCCTAGTGCACTGTGATGCATTGTGGTAAAAATAAGTAATGCGGTTGTAGCGTGTTGTAAAACAAAGTAATAATATTATAAACCTTTCCCGCATTCCCATCAGAGAGAAAGTATCTCTAGTCACGCCAACTTTCGGACTTCCAGCATTTTCGCTTATAGCTTGTCAACCGAGGCTTCTTGGTGTGCAAATTCGGTTGTTAATTAGTCAACTAATGGTTCCATTTTGCTTCAAATAGGTTTCACGTTTTATGGATCCTATTCTGCGTGATGTTTCATTCCAATTTCTCCCAACATGCATTGTCCATACATAGGCTGTACTACTGTGTAGTCTGATTGTGAGATTAAGCTGTAGAAAAATACAGGACATTATCCTTGTCAATGGAGAAAATTCACTGAACTTTTGCACTTTAAATGGGGCATTGATTCTATCTGAACATTTTTTTTCCAAGGGACAAAATAATTTACAATAACTCTTTTTAAACATGTTTAAGTTGCTGTCAAAGGCTTAATTACATCGAAAGATTTATTTAATTCTCCAGCAACAGTACCAGAAACCCCGTCTAAACTTGTTAGATGAATAAATCCATACTGAGAATTTTGTAAATTAATATTTGCTTTACGACGAGTAGAAAATTAACTGGTCCAATCGTTAGATCTTTCATCTTTATCAATATAGTACGGGATTAGCGTATTGTCGCAGAAATAGAAGTTACGTGTGTCAGCAGAACCACTTAAGAGACAAAGAAAGATCTTCCCATAGATACCTAGCTAAATATACAGCTAGAGCATACAGAGATTGATTAAGCTCGTTGTACTATTGTATGTAGATACGGTACATATGGTTACGTGTCCTACATTGCATGTATGAATACAGAGCGGGTTGCTATATCAATTGCACTCGTCCATTATTTCAAGTGACAATTTTGTAGAATGGGTGGTGGTATGTGCCGAATGCTAATAAGCCGAATGTTTACTTTGACAGCCACCGTGATTTGAAACCTGAGAACCTCTTACTCGACGAGAAGAATAATATAAAAGTAGCTGACTTTGGAATGGCCTCCCTCCAGCCTGAAGGAAGCATGCTGGAGACGAGCTGCGGCTCGCCTCACTATGCCTGTCCGGAAGTCATCCGGGTAAGTCAGAGTCAGAGATGGTGATGACACAGAAAGTCAACTTTCTGCTTTATCCCGTCTCACAACTTTCTACAACTCTCTCCTCTCGCAGTACGTACGTACGTACATACATGAAGGGCGTGCCAATCAAAAGTACAGGGTCTACATGACCACCGCTTTCGCTAATACCATAGGCTCAATTTTTCACGTGTTCAGGAATATTGCACGTACTTTAAAAAGTGGTGAACTTGTCTTATGCTCAACAACAGCCGCCCGTGATCTCAAGGTAATCTTATTGGCACAGGGTAAAAGTTCCCTAGGAAAATTCTCCCTCGAAAAAGTTCCCAACGAAAACGTTCTACCTAAAAATTTTATTTCAATGTTTTTTCTTGAGCCTTTGAGTTCAATTTTGGACAGGTTGCGTTCAGTTAGGTTAGTTTAAGTAATGTATATTGTTATTGAAAATATTTTCTAATATAAAATATAATTACATTTTTTACTTGCCAAAAATTCACATTAATTCCTGTTACATTGTTACACCAAAACCTCCCAAACAAAAGTTAACTTAGGTTTGCCAACAGTAGCTTTCGCGGAGAAATTTATCTGAGGGAAATGCCACGGCAACTTTTCACACAGTGTGAAGTTTTTCCCGAGGAGCTTAGCTGCTTTGTAGAACCATGTTCACAGTTATCTTCTAAAATTGAAATTTGAATGAACCAATGAGATGAAGTGTAAGAGCGATATACAGAATTATTGGGGCAGTTTAAAGTGTTTTGAGCCACCCTGTATTAGGATAGAGCTAGGCCTGGGCGCCGAGTGACGTCCATTGAAGCAGCAAGCCTGAGCGGCGTCAACACTTTTCTTTATCTTTTTTGGCTGAAGAGAAGAAGTGAAGGATAAACTGACCTACATAAAAGTACTTGCCACTTGGTACTTCATCTCAATGGCTTTCTTTTTCTATCTCCTCTCAAGCCCCAGACGAGAAAACATAAAAATTCCATTGAGTACTACATAAAGTATCTTCCACAATTCGCGTTGGATGAGGAATACATGTTCGAGTATAAAAGGGCGAGGGACGGAATTTCACTGCTGCGTACGACGTCTATAAAAACACATTACCCCTGCCACTTTTACAAGACCCTTAATTATAAGTGGATCCGCATAAATCCGTTCCACAGGCTACAAGGCTCTTCCCAACATCACATAAAGTGAAACAAAGGTTCCGGCCTGGGTGATTTCTCTTCATTCTTCTTCAATACGCTGTAGGCTACGTAATGCTGGGCTGCTCACAGGGATTGCAAATTGTCTACCATTAACATATAAAAGATCGGGAAGTATGTAAAATCCCATTTGTCATATTTAGCTGTACACGTCCCAATGGAAAAATGCGACAGGAGCTGCATTCAGAGCTTTCCCCGTAATATAAACTAGACGCACACGAGTTTGGGCAACTGCAAAGCACTGTAGTATGTATATTCTTGACACACACGTGCAGTGCAGATAAGCTACGGAAGAACAAACAAGTAATTATTGGTCTGTCAATTATGCCATTAAATATTTGAACTACTATTGTATATAATATTGGTTCTATGAAGAAGTTGTATGCCAAGACTCCGTAGATATGAGAATTTCCATTGCAAAGATACGCGTGTCTATTAAAATACTTTCTGCTTCGGCAAAGTTAACCTAACAGTTTATTCATACATACTTCGTCAGAAAAGTTTTTGGGTAAATTAAATGCTGGCAATTGACCGACCACGCTTTTTGGCTGTACTTTGACATTCTATTGCTATTTACAAGAATACGTACTTTGTCTTTTGACGAAGTTTCACTACGAACCTATTCTTTCAATCACAAAGCATTCACTATTAAATTACATTTGTTCACATTTCCTTTGACTATTTGCGAAGTTACTTATTGGAAACTTGGAAGTAAATAGCTTTTATTTACTCAACTTCAATAGTGGGCCAAACACGGAGAAAGTGTCAAGATGGTCTGTCAAACTCTGCGTGAGCAGCGCTGAACAAGTATTCACAAAAACGTAGAGAAGCAAAATAGTTTTAGAATGTTCTTAAATGTTGAATTAACACAACTCCATTGTTAGCTGCACGAAACAAGAAACTTGTAAATCCTCTGTGCGCAGCGCTAGGTACAATCGACCCAATAGCCCCATCTTGATATACAAGGGAAGAGTTTATTTAGGCTAACAAGCCCATGTATCGT
Source organism: Ceratophysella sigillata (assembly GCA_034693865.1). Classification (NCBI taxonomy): domain Eukaryota; kingdom Metazoa; phylum Arthropoda; class Collembola; order Poduromorpha; family Hypogastruridae; genus Ceratophysella; species Ceratophysella sigillata. The sequence goes on along the minus strand of JAQFXY010001506.1, from coordinate 6,433 downwards.
ATGTACGTACAAAAACCGAGATTACATGAAACCTGTCACTTGACTAATATCCTCTTTGTCTTCCTCAATTCGGCTCATCCTGTTCTGCGGTCCTGTTAACAGGGCGAGAAGTACGATGGGAAAAAGGCTGACGTGTGGTCCTGTGGAGTGATACTGTACGCCCTGCTCGTGGGAGCCCTTCCGTTCGACGATGACAATCTCCGACAACTCCTCGAGAAAGTGAAACGTGGCGTATTTCATATTCCGCACTTTGTTCCGCCCGACTGCCAAAACTTACTCAGGGGAATGATTGAGGTTCTACCTGAGAAACGACTCACGGTAAGTACTCACACTGACCATGAGCTCATTCCGCTTGCTATCAACACACGATCAGATGCCTTGGACCGAACCAAATAGTCTCACTCCGCTTCTGTCCACAGTAAATGTCACTCATGCTATTATTCCTCTTTTCACACTCCCTGCTTTCCCTTTCTTCTTGCAGCACACTTTCTTTTCTACACAGAGAATTAATGACCACAAACAGCCGTGGCGCCTGTTCGTGTATATGCCTTATGTCTTATGTCTGTCACAGCCAAACACCCGCTTATTTGTCGTCCGGTTTGTTTACACCAACAGTGTGTGTCATCTGCCCCTCCATTTATCGATCATCCAATGATTAGTTAAGAGTTCACGAGAAATACAATTTTACAGTGCCGTAGGAAAAGGTTGCCAATACTTGGTTACATCTTAGGGAGTCTTAATTTTATATGACCTAACAATAACGGGGTGGCGGTAATTAAATTGCCAACCGCGGATCTACCGATAAACGTAGGCAAATCAAACATTCAAACATAACATAACAAAACTTTAGAAAATTCCTAGAAGTTCGTTGAGATACCAAAACTAATTGGAAATAATAATCAAGCATCAAAAGGTAACAAATCGCATACAAGGGAGGTAATATGTAATCTGCTAATGTACTTAAATTGCTACTGGTGAGATCAGGTTTAGTTATGTTGCTTACGCAATGGCCACAATGTCGCAACGCCCATAGTTAAGCCTTCCCAAATGCCGCATAAGCTCAAGCAAGAATGAATGCAGGATTATTGGTCCTACAGTTCGCTCTTGGCTTACCTCGTAGAATTTGTTTAATCCAAAGCGTGTGCCATTTCTTTCTACAAATTATGTTGACATTTATCAAATCATCGAATTCTTCTTGTAAACAATACGTGGGATCCCATACCTCACTGATTCCGACAGAACTGAGTGTGCTTCCGCTTCCGCCAAATTAAGGCTAGAGAGAAATGCGGATACGGAACAGGGCTTGGCGGTCCCTATGCCCTATGTCATGTGTATATTCCTGTGGACGTGTGGCGGAGATCTCTGAGCGGAACGTTGTAAGGGAGCTGGAGACAAGAAAGGGTACAAAGAGCTTATGACAGTATCTGTCGGCATTCGGAATTTGTACAATAAAGAAAATAAATAAACCGTCAGGCTCCAGAAAAACTCATCTCTCCGTCCATGAAGCGAAGAATTTGGCAAACGTCCCACGCCTACTTCTTGCCTTCTTCCAAGAGGAAAATACAGGGACGGGAAGACGCCCGAGTGAGCTGCTGCTGCGGTAATCAGGCGGCTGGGATGAGCTTCCTAGGCCTACATTGGAACTTGGTCGACTCCGACATAGCTCTTGGGAGTCTCGTAGCAAGGCGATAATCTATTGTCACGCTAAGATCTAACATTAAGGCAGCAGAGTAGGGCTCCTTCCTCTTCAGCTAAATATCCGGGCCTCCAAAGTTCCTCGTCCAAACTCGGGAGACGCACGTATCGCGACAGATGTAGTCAGCCAAAGTCTGTTGCCCTAATTGGGCACTGCGCAAATTCACAACAGCTACAAAGATGTAGGTCCAGTTGGGTTAGGTTGAATGAACGTAATGGGTAAGGCAGATGGTGTCCTGTGTGTAGGCTTCTATAACTACTAAACTTTTGACTTGGGTGACCTTCGCCAAGAAACGACCCCGGCAAAAGTTTAACTTTTCGAAACATACAACTTTTGTTCAAGCAGCTCTACTGGAAATTGTCAGGTTCAGGTGGCAGATCAACTGACAGGTGTATCCGCAGAGTATTTTTGCCGTAGTTTCCATGAAGAGAATAGTACAAGCTAGGTTTACATGAGTACCTTGGGTAACTTCTGCCTTTTAGATAATTAATCTAAACAAACAGTGCAGGCGCTCTACAAGGTTACCAACCAATTGGCTGAGCCTAGTTTAGTGAGCCCAGTTATGACTGTTTGCAGCTCAATTGCTGATATCCGTTGTTGAATTGGAGCTACTTGTCGCAGAATCGGAAGCATGTGGGCGGGAGGTCAACTTTCTCCCAAGAAGCCAACTTTCTCCCAAAGAGTCTCATAGGAAAGAATTAAGCCAACTTTGGTCCTGTTTTCCCATTCCTTTTCCGCTGTTCGAATGGGCACGGGAAAAGAAAGTTTGGGCTGACATCCCTGGGCCCCGTACAAAAATTGTTTGTGCATCTTCCCCCGTCTCCTAATTCCTGACGGACTTCAGTTGACTTCAGAACAGCTTCTCCCCAGAGTATTGAGAAAACACTTTTTTACACAATTTATTTTGGAACTTGGAACAACAAAATGGGGAAAGTGAGCCTGAGTTTGCATGCAGAAGAAAGTCTCGCCTTTTGATGATACATAGAGAGACTCTGGGCAAAAGTTGGATGGATCCACTGGGCTTCTCTGCTGCTGGACCCAATTGGCTTAGTTCCAGCTCCTTCCCATCTTCCCTATGCTGGGCTGGATCAGGGAACAATTGAGAGTTGGGATTTGTTCATAGATGTAAATACATATATCAAATTGAATCATTCGTCTGAGAAAATCCTGCTCCAGAGTCTGGATGGATTTAAGAATTTCACTTCAAGGCCTTCTTTTAGAGTGGCGAGATTCGTCTCACCCAGCCGTCTGTGCCTTCACTTTCGACTAAACTAAAATGTCAAATGTTTAAGTCAATCCTAGTCTCTGGGTTCAAACCTAATGGTTTGGAAAACCCATTGATTACTTGGAATGAGGAACTCCAGCTCAAGACAGGCTTCTAGCCACGGATAAGGGAAGCCAGGAACCGCTGGATGTAAAAAAAAATTAAACTCGGAGATTGGATAAAGCGTTTGAAAAAATAGGCTGCCATCCTAATCCCAATTCTTGTGCAGGATCAAAAGGTTTAGCCTCAATTGTCTCTTTAGCCAAGCTGCTCTCCATTGTAGATTTTGATTGCCATGTTCAGGGCCTGTACTTCAGGCTGAAGCAGATGAGAATCAACGTACCTACGCGGCGTGCCGCATGTTGTTGTCTGCCATAATCTTCCTGATGTTCTTGACGTCTTAGCCACCTGCGGTGAAACCCTTAAACATAAGCTAGCAACTCACGAATCATTACCAAGTACTGAACCTGAAATAGGATCGAAGGGAAATTCACTGTAATTCATACATACTTATATAAATACATGATGGGAATAATTACTAAATCCGATACTTTATTTGTTTTTGGTTTAAAAAATACGATAGTTTCAACAATTCATTCCTTGCTGTTGTCATGGTGAAGCTTCGGGTTGTTTACTAAACTTATAAGCCGAATACATTACACTTACACATGTACATAGCTACTAGATAAATAGAAAGAACATCCAGCCGATTATACTCAAGGATTCCCTGTACAAAGCTATTAGATTTGAAATGTGCGGCAGAGCGTACCAAGTTGGAGCGAGACTTAATATAAGGTCATAGTGCCATATTCAGAATTTGATAAGCGATAAGCTGTAGAGCAAATGATGCATAGGTATACATAGTAGAGGAGCTTTCAGCGAGCTAGGTTTTATGAGGATGCTTAAAATGGAATTGTATATTTACTCTCTCCTTGTGCAGACAAATAAGCTCATTTAATATTCCATGTAATACTTTGTGGCTGGAGTAGGTTATTTGTCCGATCCTAGTTCTGCGGAGCGACTAGTGAAAGTGATGCCTGAGCTGGATTGGTTAGAGCTGAGCAGCTCCCATAACTCGTCGTGTAGGGAAGTTCATAAGACAAGGCTCGAAGCCTGCATGGAATATGGAACAGGTCGGTTGGGAAGACTGTGTGGGTCGTGGAGGAAGCATCTCATAAAATCAAAATATCATCTCTCCACGTTCAGCATGGAGGTGAAAGCGGAGAAAGTGGAACAACCAGCTCCTTCAACTAAAAACCGGAAAGGACTGATTTCCTACTTTCTAGTCTGGCATGCAAAGTTGGATGGAATAAAACATGGAATAAAAATCGATGCTCATCATCAGGAGCAGAAGTTTAGGCTTGCTGTGGCTAATCCGTGTCATCGGAGCCACTACATACTGCAGTAGGAGTTAGTTTCGAACTAGCCCCTGTACTGCATTAGGATTGCTTTCAAGTGAGCCACTGTCATAGGAGCTACTTTCGTAGGAGCCACTGCAATGAGAGCTACTTCCAAATGAACCAAGTGCAATAAGATGTATTGTACTGTCAAGCAGCCGCTGTAATTGGAGTTACTTTCAAAGGGAGCCACTGCTATACGAGCTGCTTTCCTAGGAAGCAAGACAATACCAGCTACGTTTAAACGAGCCACAGCAATAAGAGCTCCTTCAAAGACAAATAGTTGCTTTCACAGGAGTCCCTTCAATACTATTGAATGGAGCCACTGTACTAGGAGCTACTTTCAAAGTAGGCGTTGCAGTAGGAACCCTTGCAATACGAGGCACTGCAATAGAAATAGGATCTAATTTTAAAGGAGCCACCGTAATATTTAGATTCTAGTTTCAAAGAAGCCACTGCACTATGAGCTACTTCTAAAGGAGCCACTCCAAATGAAGCTAGGCTCTAATTTCAAAGGATCCACCGTAATATCTAGGACCTACTTTCAAAGGAGCCACTGTATAATAAGGTTTTCTTAATTCTTAATCTTAATCTGATCTTAATGATTAACGTATTGAAGTGGCTCCCACCGCTTTGGCGTCTTTTAGTTTTCATCTCACTTTCTTCGTTGACTGGAGGCTTTCATGGTGTAGCTTTTTCTGTACCATCTAGCAGCAGTCAATAAATAATGAATGGAACCCTCTCAAACAAACCCAAAACTGAGCCTTCAACGCCCAATTATTCTTGTCACACTCAAACTCGGTTTTTCATTAAACCGAACTTGAGCGGCTCGTTCTTCTTTATTAGTCTTTTCTGCATACAGGGTCTCGAATTACGAATCAGCTCACGGTCAGGCCTTTTGTACGTCTATTCTGAGCCACAACCACATTCAAGGTTTATGCTGGAGCTAATGTTAGAACATTATAGTTCTCCAAGTTTAAAGCCCGTTTGTCTATAATGAGAAATTTTATATTTAGCTCTCCTTAGTCTGACTCAAGGTTTAGAATTAATGAATAATGCCAATAAATAGTGTAGAAGTTTTTGTATATTTCCGAAACGGTCGAAATTATGCCCAAATATTTGTATTTTCTCAAGGTAGAGACATTTCGGAACAGGTTCCAATATTTACAGAACAATGTTACTCCACTGCCACTGTTCGTGTTGGCTCCGTCCAAATCCCTTTCTAATTTCGTCGTGAGATTTTCAATTCCAGTAAGTATTCCCTCTTGTCACCTCTGGCACATTGAGACTCTTCTTATCCGCATAATCCGAACGTCTACCCAACATGCTTCACCTTCTCAGATCCGAAAGCGCAGCACGATTTTCTCTCAAAAACTTTAGACGACAGCTTTTTGATTTTTTTTTTTGTATTTACAATTTACAAGTTCAGTCCTTTGCTTTGTATGTAGCCTTAGATTATCCTTTCCGTTGTCAGAGATGCATGTCCGGGATAAGGCAAATGTGATTTTTGAGCAGCCAACGAATTGCAACCAAAGAGAGCCTAGATACGAGCTGTGCAGTTCTTATTCAGTGCAAATACTTAAAATTCAGAGCGTAGCAGTACCTTGCCATGCTGGGATAAAATGCATCTCCGTATGGCATAAATAGTGGTGTGTGTGGGCAGGAAATGTGGAAGGCTCAAGTGGAAATGTAAGTACACCAGTTGAAGGCCTAAACCGATGAAAGAAAGTGGAGAGCGGAAGGATCATTAATTCTCTACTTCTCTTCATGCTTCTTTTCATGCTTCTTAGAAAATTCTCCTTTCAAGGTTTTCCGTTAATCGGGTTAGGAACATCAAAAGAGGCTTGATTCGGCTTTAACTATCTGTGCATTTTCATATTCCATCAAAAGACTCTCGACTCGAGGACGGATTTTTGAGTAGTGGAGATGACTATTCAAAAAATTAGAAACCACATATGCATCATGTATTATCTCGTTATGAAGCGATCATGCGAATTTCGATTGGGCGTCAAATGGGCACCGTCAAATGGGCACCGTCAGTTGGGCACAGGCTATTTGGGCACCGTCAAATGGGCA
>JAQFXY010001505.1:0-10260 GCA_034693865.1 Ceratophysella sigillata | reverse complement strand
TGACCTCACAAATTCCATTTTTGAATCAGCTCGGCGCATAAGAATTAGAAGCTTATGCTGAAAGTTTCAGCTCAATCAGTTCAAGCTCATGGAGAATTACTCGAGTTATAGTGTACACAGACGGACAGAAAATCAAATTCGATAGTTATATTATAGTTGTTCATATTATGCTATACCATCCTAAAAGTGTGCAACATCGTATGAAATGAATAGATATTCCAATATCCTCAAAATGCATCTTTAACAGACAGAGAAACATTCATTTTTAGTTGAATCACTGGCAGATGCTCTCATATTGGAACTTCGATTTGGATTATACAATTTTTGTGTAAGTATACACGCAATCCAATATTCCTCGTTACGAATGTGCAACTTAAATACTTGAATATACCAATAAAAGCGATCGGCAATTGGGCGTAGTGAGTAAATAAGTAAGTGCGTACATGCTTGTTCCACAAAAAATTAATTATTTTGACAATTTATTCATAATTTTTCTACACGGACACATTCAAATTCGAACATTTAGATATTTTTGACCCGAAGATTTGTAGAGATGTGTCAATCTTTTAGATTCTGAATTGAAGCATCCGTAATTTAGAACGAACGGCGACAATTAGATACGATAATAATTAGATCCAGCGACAATTGTTCCCCTATGTTGGTGGAATTTAATTTGGCCAGTGATATTCATCTATGTATTGTATAATTTGCAGTGCCGGTTGACCATTAATAACTCTGAACTGGGTTATAGGCTCCAGGAGAGCTTGATAGCTTAAAATGTTCGTCTAGACCCGGGTAAGCAAAGGAAGTATTATTATTAGTATTATACCCAATTTGATGACCCTTTGACCTAAATGTGACCCCAAAAACATTCGGCATTCTGTGCAAAACGAAAATTTAAAAATAACTAATGCCTAGATTTGAATTTGGTATTTGGCAATTTACTTAATTTTCTGTATGTAACTTAGCTTTCAGTTACATAAATAGTTCCTAATCGGTAAGGGGAGTTCTTCTAAACACCTGCTGTCAACTGTTTTAAAAGTAGCAGAGGAAACTGGTCTTAGGCTCAAATGTAGCTATCTTTTAGATTCTAGATTTGGGTATCAATACCTAGAACGTCTAAATACATTTATATTCTAGATTCGAATATCAGTATATTTACTAAATCACTGGTGAAGTCAAGTGCAACACATTTTTTATTCAGGCTTTGTACTACTATAATTAACTGAGCTGCTATTCAATGCGCAACAAAAATTACCGAGAACGTCAGTGGTTCAGAACTATTCCGTGCTTCTGCTGAGCTGCATTATCCCCTGAAGTTGACCAGAAGGAATACTATTCCCTGAACAATGTTATCTATCATAGTGAGTTTAGCTCTTGCTTCCATATGATACAGTCCACCAACTTGACAACGAATTATAGCACAAGACTTCAGTTGCCCAGTGACATATTTCTTTGATTTTTGATCATCCTTAAGTTTTGAAATTGTTGGTGCAATGATTGCCAAAAATCGCCGAGATAAGTCAAACAAGCTGGACATCACGAATGAAATAGGTAATGTGAACAAAGTTGTAGAAATTGCCATCGCGCCCACCGTAATCAACGGAAGAGCTTCAAGTTTGCTGTGCAAGCGGACCACCGCAAACACGCTAACTACAATACCAAATAGCAACGCCAACTTTACAAATGGGATAAATATCTTTCCAAATCCCAGGTTGAATTCTGTGCTCATAATGCTCATTCCTCTGTAAAGTGTGATCCGCTGTTCAACTGTAAGTAGTTCCTTTGGTTTGTCTTCGATACTTTTCTCGGCTTTTATCAGCTTCGAGCAATCAACATGATCGCACATTTCGAGAACCAATGGTTCCTCTGCTGAGTTGTCCTGTCTTCCGCTGTCTTTAATCGGTTCCGGCCACCTAACACTAGAACATGATTATTTATTACTAGATATGTTATAATCATATGTATTCGGTACTCGGTCATAGACGTAAAATGAATTACCATATCTGGTTCAGCCAAAAACGCATTGACAAGCAAGACAAATACAGACAAGCTGCATTCAAATGAAAACTTGCTACTCTGTCAACCATCATAAATGCTTCAGCAGCAGCAAATATGAGTCCGGCCGCGTATTTACTTGTCCAGTGATATTCGTTTATCACCAGCTGGTACAACGAGTAAAACTCATTTCTTGTAACGAGCATCACAAGGTAGAGCAACATACCGAGACATGTCACTCCGATCATGGCTGAAAGGAATGCTGCTTCAAGTTTCTTAAATTTTGCGAACCGAACGTTCAGAAACTTTTCACCTGAAATATAAAGAGAAATGCGGAGCTCATATTAATTATTATAAATCTATATATAACTATAATTTTCAACGGAATTCCACAGAACTCTTAAATTAGTTCTATGTAGGTCGGTATCCATAAGGTTCGATGCCTCGTGAATTAAGATTATGCAATTTATTCATAACTTTAAAAATCGTTTTCCATAATGACACTAATTCGCAAACAAACTAATCATTCTCGTGACGGACACGTTTCAATAATTAATTTATTAATTATAGCATAGACTACAAAAAGTTCCGACAGCGGTTCATGCACATTGCACATTATAGTTTTTATTTCACTATGTTGTTAAAAAATCCAGAAAACCTTTCTGGAATCCAACATAATTTTATTAGCTGTATAATAGTAATTTATGCAAAACAGTAAGCTCTATTAGCAATCAATTACAAATAGAATACAAAGTTAGTCGATGACTTGCTTATAGTTCCATATCCTTATATCTTAATCTCCTGCTCTTTAGATTTACTTTGAACAGAATGAGCAATATACAATTAAATTAATTAAAATTATTTAGATAACATGAGAAGTTGCATAAACTTACCCCAAACTGAATTGAGACGCAGGGATTGATTCATCAGCTGTACAAACTCGGCTTTGTAAATCCAAATGTTTAGCTTGAAAATTATGTGGCCCATTGAAATAAGGACTAAGAGACCGTTCAGAATTGAAGCATTGATGAGAGCCTGATTGCCAATATTTGACCAGAGCTTGGTGACTCTCCAAGCACAAGCAGGTAAGATCATTAGCCACGCAGCAAGGTTGTGCAGCTCCCGCTGATTCGATTTCTGGGAAATGATTCCATTTTCCCATTCAAAGGGTATTGTGAAGGATTTGCAGGAAAGTTTACATATCAAATCCAAGATTCTCAGTTCAACTTTAGTCAGCCTTGTGTTTCTGAGTGGAACAGAATGTTAGTTGGGCTCAAATCTACAACTGAATAAGTTATGGCTGAGTACCTTAGCAGAGTGTTTGTTCAAATACAAAATAAACGTGCTTTAATGCTAAGAATCTCTACCTTAAAGAGTGATTATCTGCATAATGTTAATTACAGCGATAACCGATAACTATTGAAATAAACAGCAAGGTCTGACGTCTGCTAGTAATTTTGCACAATTCTTCGATCGAATATGAAGTAAAATAAACTAATTGGTACAGGAGCACATTTTAATTAATGTTGATTATATGTGTAATCAAAATGTAATTGTAATTTGATTAAATATATATACCAGCATCATTTCTATGCCTTTCCGTCTCCGTTCGTTCCTGTCTCCCCTCCATCATTATTCCCATATTTCATTTTATACGTGCAAAAGTATTATAATTATCCTACAAATCCAAACTATTTTGGAATTTCTTAATTCAAATTCAATTCAATTATCAGTTTGTACACATAATATGAGTATATAACCCAAATTAAAGAAGTGAAATTAAAGAAGATACTCCATATTTTATGGGCGTTTAACTCTGGTTAAATAAATATGAGCTCTCTGCTATTATATATTGTAAAATCGTTGCTTTATCTGCGTCTATATCTTCAGCATATACACGAATGTAACTGGCTTTTCGAAATCGAATCGAATCAAATCAAGATTGCCAGTAGTTTACTGAATTTAATTCTATATTATTACATCTCGGTTCTATTTTGAGCCGACACCTAGCTTTTTTGCATATCTAGATTAAGGAATAACGAACTAAAATAACTAGGTGTATCCGATACTTCGATTTCCATTCCAGTTCCAGTTTGTAAATCTGTTTTCAGTTGTACGCGCGGTTTTGGGAATTAAATTCCACTCGATCCATCACTGTAATGTTCCTTGCGATAATGGGGAGTACTCGTGGCCTGGTGTATCAATCTGTCTCAATCTGTTATACCAGTCCTCGTTTGGATCAATAGGAACGGTCCTTCCCTATATAAGAATGGCCTTCAGCCTTTAAGAACATAGACTTGTTGGAGTATGGTTATATCAATTAACATATTCAACTTATCATGAGCTGAATCTGCATATAAGTCAGCATTCTTTCATAGCCAAGAACATTTCAAATATAGGCGATAACATGGCCTAGCGTAACCTAGGAGGGCTAAATCTGGACGAGAGTTCAGATGAACGCCACCAGTATATCCCTGATTTGTTTCTATACGGTGAATTAAATTAACGAAATAAAGATAACGATTGTCCCTCACGTCTTTCAGCTCTGATGGTTGGTTTTTCCCATCTAGATTTCGGTCTAGCTCTGGTTTTCCCTTCTGACCTAGAGTCCCTTCTCTAGTTCCAAATGGAAGAGACGATGTGATACACATAAGAGACACGGTCTCAGGTGATACGTAACTGCCCACTTGTAGGGTGTATCATTTCCTTTCAATTTGAGTCAATAATAATCTAATAAAAACAATTACGAATTAAAGAGAATAATGCGATAATATTTAAGTGTATTTTACGGATGATGTCACGATTGATTGTAATAATGCTAGAATTAAATAGTCGAAATAATATCATACCATCTGTGGTATGATATAAGTCAGCATAAAATGAAAATGATCTAGTGTCATAATTAATCATAACTTAACGTAACTGCAGTCATAAATTATGACCAACACGTTGAAGCATTTATACGAAAAATAATGGCAAACAAAAGCAAATACAATTGAGTCCCAATACTTCTAAATATGTGTAGGTAATATGCTTATTTTATCTCAATGGTCTGATAAGGTTGAATATTGTCGAACTGCTAAATGCAAACAAGGGTTATCAATAACATATTAGATGTGGGGAATCTGCTTCGGCTTAATTTATGTGTTGCACGATTCTGTTCGCAAGGTTAATTATTTCATCCAAAAAACATTCCTTGAGTTATTGCTATTTAATGTGCTTAGTTTTACTGCATGTATATTTACTATACATTTAACATGACAGTATGAACAGCTAACTTTTGTTTTGGTACGTTCTGCTAACTTCATTTTTAAATAACTTTCAGAATTTTATGAGTCAGATGCACATTTTGGCTTGTCTGGATATTCTTTTATAATATTTGAAATATTACAATAAGCTCATCATGGTGCTTTACAAATTACGGTAATAAAAACAATTTATTGGAGGATCGCCATCTAAATATGTTAAAGTAAACATGTTAGTAGACATGTCAAGGATTTTTCATTCTTACTACCCGCACATCTGTGGTTGGACTTTAAAGATATAAAACGGACGCCCGAGATCGGGAGCCCGAGATATTAAACACGAACCTAACCGTAATTAACCAAAATTAAATTCCTGAAATTCAAAAAAAATATTGTAAATTCAATTGCACTTTTAAAATACCATCAAAATGAATAAACTTATTCGGCTTGACGTAGTTCTCCTGTCGTTGGTGATAGCCTGTGTCCTAATCAATGCAGCTCGTGTTCGACCATCAAGGCGAAGAAATAGAGTGTCTGGCAGAGCTGCGCAAGATGAAACAGCCTCTCAAACATTTCAGCAATGCATGGACCACAGTACATCGAATGGATGTAACACGTTCTGGAATCAGGTATTTTGCATGAAATACTTGATTAAGAGGCAATACTTTGAAATACCAATAATTCTTTGCCATAAATACAGAGATATTGGGTACGGACTGATTATTACCAAGCAAACGGACCAATTTTTTTTGAATTCGGAGCTGAGGGCGCAGCCAATGGGCAAATTGACGATGACTACTTCACGAACTATGCTTCGCAGTACAACGCACTACTTTTGGTCCTGGAACATCGCTTTTACGGGGAAAGTTTTCCCAATAGGTAAATTCATATTAATAAAATAATGTTCTTGTGTGGGCGCTAATATCTGCATTACATAATTTGGTTTATTTCATTAGTGGTACATCTGCAAAGGATCTGAAGACGCTATCAAGTCAGCAGGCTCTCGCAGATGCAGCCTATTTCTTACGTCAGTACATCATTAACAATCCAACTTACCAAGTATGAATTGTATTCATTGTTTACTTATTTACAAATTCTAATACTAGCACGGCTGAAATGATAAATAGTATTTAAACGTATTTAGTAATTGATTCAAAATATACTTTGCATTCCAAGGGAGCAAATATAGTTGTATTTGGTGGGTCTTACGGCGGAAGTCTGGCCGCATGGATGAAACAGAAGTATCCCGATCTCATCAAGGCAGCTGTTGCATCATCGGCTCCATTGCAATATGCTTATAATCTTACTGGTATAATTGTTTTTATATTTTACAGTTAAATTCTAGGCTTAATTCCAAATTATGATTTTAGGATTCTTGGAAACATATTCGGACGTATTATGGGATCTGGATACAAAGTGTTACAAAAGGATATACAACGCATTTAATTGCATGGAAAGTCTGGTTGACGGTTATTCCTGTACTGGCTACAACGATGCATCCGACATCCCCTGCGCTCTAAAGTATTAAATAACTGCTTTGAATATTTATAATTATGATTTAATTACTACATGAAATGATGTTTGTATTAATTTTTCTATAACTGTCGTGCTTGTTGGGGTGTTTCAGCCAATGCTGCGACTACAACTTCGACGATCAGTTTTCCAGAGAAAACTTCTTTAGTAGCCTGGTACTGAGTTCCGACGGCTGGAGCTCAAACTGGCCTAGTTCTCAAATTACGAAGAACTGCAAAATATTGAACCGTGTCAGCGGAGCCGGTCCTATCGAAATTTATGGAAACTATTTGGCAAAACAAAATAGTATTGGGATCTGTCCTCGATCTGCCGATATTCAATCAACGCAGCCGAGAGCGCGACCCTCCTCGATTTTCAGAAAACAGGATAAGAAATCTGATGACTTTGACTATTGGGATTGGCAGACCTGCAACGAATTTGGCGACTATTTCTCTTCCGATCCCGTAAATGGGCTCTTTGGCTATCACACGTTCTCGGGAACTCCGTACGCTTCTACTACTTGTCCCGATGAGTTCGGCTCAAAGTAGGTGGTAGTCGTGATTCGGCATTCTAGTGGAAAATGGTAGCAGTAGTATTTTGTTAATTGAATTAAGCAATTTTACCGCGTAGGTACACGACTGATTACATAGTCAGCAGAATTGAGGCAACCAACTCGTATTACAAAGGAAGGGGATACGATGGGAAATGCGTTGTATTTGTCAATGGAGCTTGGGACCCTTGGCATACTTTGGGAATTTACGACCCTTCCCAGACCTCTTCCAAGAATACCGTCGTTTTTGTGCCAAGTAAGTGAAGAGTCAACTGCTCAAGCGCTCGTTTGAGGGTTTATCAAAAAAACGCACTTTCTTGTATTTAAAATATTACATCACTTCAAGCTGTAACATATGCTACGTATTTAACAAGCGCTAAATCTTTTCAGAGGGCGAACACTGTGACGACATGTCCGATCCAGATACAGATGATATGAAAAGGGCTCAGCAAACGATTCAGGACCAGATTGGCGTTTACCTTAATAATCCAAATTGTTAATGGACATATGTGGCTGCGCGCCCGTGGTCGTGCTTAGCGGGATGTTAAAAGTAAACATTCTATAGGTATAGTTAAATTAGATTGTAAAGTCGGGTCTTCGACACAATGTATTTTAAGGACAAATAAATAAAATTGCAAATAAAATTACTGATTAACTTATTAGTTATATAATTAGCTTTAAGGGTTACCATTAATTATGAATTTCAATTATTAAAAAATTACTTACTAAAATAATAAGCATTCGGCACCTGAAATAAACTAGTATTATAAGTACAGCATGTATCATAATAGACGGGCCACCTTAGTTTGTTATTTAAAAAATAACAAAATAATTATTTAAATCTCCATGTTGTCGTCACGGATTGGCAATATTAAATGCTTGTTGCCATGCCAAATCCCATTAAGGTGGCCCGTCTATTATGATACATACTGTACATGTAGGACTTGTATCCATGAAAATAAGATGATTTAAAAAATTGTATTCAATGAATTCCAAATTCTTAATCAAGCAGAGATTAAATTATTTATAAGTAAAACTAGAAATGTTACTCGTTATCAAATTCAAAACTGTCAATTCACGTCTAGATATTAAAATTTCGATTGTGTGCTTTACATTTAATAATTTACAATAATGTATTTTAAGCGGAACTGCATAATTTATTACGATTTCCCTTTTCCATCTGGATTCAAGTTTCTTGAATTATTACTTAAGAACACTGAAGAAGATTAGTTCACCAAGCAGCTTCATTCCACTTCAATTCAATTTTATTGATCTACTGGATAAACTTTCCGCTCTGTATCTGATTTGTGCTATTAGCATGACTTCAAAAATTTAAATCTGAAACTTTCAATTTCACAAAAACGTGGAGCGGACCCTCAGTGCTCAATTTCCTTCCTTGGTTAATTGGTTATTGAAAGTTATATGGTTTGCATGGGTTGCAACTTGCAATTGTAAAAGCAATAATTAAAATCAAAATAGGTCCTAAGTTCAAGTTTAAAATTAATAGTATTGGTTATCGTATAAATTGGCTTGTTTTATTATAGGTATACTAAACAATCTACAAGTATACAAAAAGTTACAGATATTGTAGCGTTTAAAATAATAATAAATAAATGTATTTCGATAGGCTCAGATGACTCGACGAATAAAGATTGAAAAGCGTTGGAAAACAAAACACAAGTAATGATTAGAGTTTGCTATGCATCTCCACGACTTTTCTCTCACAACAAATTAAGTCTTACAAACAATGTGAAGGATTTGGAGCAAGGATTTTGTCAGGTAAACCAACTGAAATATGGAACGCAGTGTTGCATACAAACTAATCGTAAAATGAGAGTGAATTAGTATCCGATTGATTAAAGAGGAACATTCATTTGTGTACCATCATGACTGAGGATTGACATTAAATGTCTCACTTTATTTACAAAAACAGCAACGTAAATTTTGTTATTAATTATTTTATTACAGACTTAGGTAATGTGACCTACGGTGGTGTTAACGCTGCGAACTCAAGAGTTCTTTACGTTAGGATTGAGATTATGTTCACATAGTTGTACATTGTACAGGGTTGTTTTGTTTTATTTTCGCATTTTCCTCTATTTCGGGCAGTCGTATTTTTAGGTCAAAAACACTTCAGTAAACAAAAATCGAGCAATTGACTTTATACTTTTATCTCAATATACTTTTTGTATTAGTTTATACTGAATTGTCCCGTTTTCATTATCTATAGTACGTCTTGGATTTGGAAATCCTGATTACTGATAACTAAGTCCGACTGTACCTACGGGATATTATTCGTGGTTTGTGGTTAGTAATTGAATACATATGAGTTGAAATTAACAATCGTTGATGCATTTGTTCTATTTGTTTAATACGATGGACTCCGTTGGGGATATGCACTACCTCATAGACAAACATAGTGCTACATTTTAAATTGTGTTAATCAAAATACAATTAAGTCAAGCTGACTGTTGACTGAATTATTATCATTTATAATTCTGACTATGCTTATTTGGGTTTACGTTCATTACCGCCACTCAATCAATACCGCCACACCATCAATACCGCCACACCGTCAATACCGCCACCCTCAATACCGCCACCCTCAATACCGCCACACCATCAATATCGCCTCCCTATCAATACCGCCACTCCAATTATTGCCCATATCAAAACATGTATACTGCACTAGTAATGCAGACGGCGTAAAAATGTTTATGTATAGAGTTGAGCTTTGATTTATTTACATGGGATGGGAAGTCCATTTACCTTTATATTTCCTACCTTAATTACTTTTATGCCCATGTACTGGAATCCTTATCTCGAATATTATAATTACATGCACACAAAATATAGGTAATAGGCTTTTTCCTACAGCATATATTTTCTCAAAATTGTAGTAGGTAACATTTCAGTTCACAAAATAACTTGGCATCTCAGCTTTCATTTTACAAA
>JAQFXY010001504.1:0-10266 GCA_034693865.1 Ceratophysella sigillata | reverse complement strand
TTGGAGACGCTATTCAACCCGGTGGCAGGGGTTGTTTTCTTTGAATTGTTCCAAGGAGGTAAAACTGCTGATAATGATACTGTGCGCATCTGAACTTAAGGGTCTCCCACCCGTTCCTACTGGAACGAGATAATAAACGCCGTAAGAACTGAGCAACATGGCCCTTTGATCTCTTTGTTGTCTTTGATTTTAGCCTCTAATTGGGAAGAAAGGCCCGGCACGTTTTGCACAATTGAGCAGGAAAATAATTAGAAGCCAATGAGCCGTAGTTAGTGAAGTGATTATCTTTCATCATTACTGTTTTTCTCCCTTCTTCCCTCAGAGTAAACATGTTGTTATAATCTCATGCACTAACACTCAGCTCTGATGGGGCAAGAAGGCATTAAGAAGAAAATATTATTACTCTACAGGCGTTGGGTAACATCACACAAGTCTCTGTCGGTCTTTACCGTATTATGTTGTTTGTGCACACGGGCAAAAACAAGTGTTAAAAATCTTGACTCTGACACCACGCGTTTTTCTGAGACGTTTTGCTTAAAATCTGCCTTGGAAGGATTAAGGGCGTTGGGATGAGGATTGAAGACGAGAGGGCTGATCAAATTAGAAATTAGCGAGATGAAGCCAGACGGATGTATTGAAGTATGACTCTGGGCGACAGTCTGGTGAGCGGGCGAGACGTCAGAGTAGCTGTTCCATTCAAATTAAGAGTTTCCGTCCTGAATTATCATGTCTAGGTGGTATTAGTCTGGTGGTGAAGAGGTTGAGTTGGGGATTGACCAACACCCACTGTCAGAGAAAAGAAGCCCTTTGACCTCTCCACCAGCAGTGCTTAAGCTGGGAAGATGTAATGCATGTAGACTTGAGATCTGTATAGTTGTGGATTTACAGCATGTGGCATGATGACTCTACTCGAACCTCCCCGAGTCAGATAATTTATCAAGTGACAGACAGGTGAGAAATTGTACAATTAAATACATCACACCCCTTCGAACCATAGGCTGGTCCGACATCCACATCTAATCCCCGTCTCCATTTACCCTCTATCTCTACTCAAGCCAACTTTTAATAACAGGCCAAATTCTC
This sequence comes from Ceratophysella sigillata, assembly GCA_034693865.1. Taxonomy (NCBI): domain Eukaryota; kingdom Metazoa; phylum Arthropoda; class Collembola; order Poduromorpha; family Hypogastruridae; genus Ceratophysella; species Ceratophysella sigillata. Next base: position 9,183 of record JAQFXY010001504.1, on the reverse strand, counting down.
ATATAAGGAAATAAGATTTACTTTACGCGTGTCTTCAGTAATCCCGTTTTGTATACTGTTCCATTGAGTCACTCAAAAATACAAAACTTTACGCAACTTGATTTGGAGAATTTTAAATACTTTAGCTTGACCAACGGTACACTTCGAATTTATTGAACTGAGTAGTTTATGAGGGAATACGGTTGGTTAGTTATTTTGTGTTCCGCAAAAATGTCCACTGCAAAATATTTTCACCGGAAAGGTTTTCTGGAAAACCTAACCTAACTTAAATATTTGAAATTCTATTCAATGACATGATGTCTAACCTAGCCTAACCCAGCTGAAACTAGCAATTTACAGCTTGAGCTCAATAGGTAGAAAATGGACTATTTGATGGAACCTTTTTAAGGGAACTTTTTCGGTGAATTTTTTCGTTTTCCCGTAGCCCTGAAAGCATTGACACCTGTCTCTGACTTTAATTTGAAGGAACAAGTAGGAAGTGTGAGAAGGAATAAGAAATTGATGAGTGGGATGGACCGGAAACTTCTCAACGGGGCCAGGGCTTTTCGTCAATTCATTTGATTACCGCACTGGTGGCCGTGGGGATGCAAAATTTGAAAAGTTTGAATTAGTAAAACAAGGGTTGTTGTGTTGTTGGAGCGGAATTAGGACGTTGGCTTTGGCTTCCACCCTCACCCTTCCCTTCCAGCAATGAACTGGGTCGCTTGATAATGAGACCAATAAATTATAAGCACAAGCTCCCAACATATTTAAACTCTGAATTGGAATTGGAATGGGAAAGTACGACACAATACTAAAATTAGGCTGTAATAACAGAAGAGCAAACAAGGAAGTTGTTTTATGGAATTATTTCAGCTCTGTCGTTCACTAACGACCGTGTTTAAGCATCACCTTTCTCATCTCCACTTGCCACCTGTCTTCCACCAGTATTGTGCATTGTTCTCCAATTGACCCTTTCTATTATACTCAACCCGTATTCAACTCAGCTAGAAACACATGCATGTTCAAACGACCAGAATAACTTAAGTTTTAAGGTGTGAGCGCTTTTCGACGTTAATTAACGAACTATTGTGTGCATTTCTTAATTAATATGACGCTACTGCTTTAGTTTTAACACTTTTTAATTTTTGGATTTCGCCTGAATATACGAAACTATTTGTTTAGATTCAGAACTCGTATCAGTTCATCTCAGCTAGTAGAATTAATTGGAAGGGTAAACGGCTTGGTGCTTGTCCGAGAAAAATTGGTCTATATTAAGGTTGATGTAATATTGATATTTTTATGTATTTAGTACTTGCCCTTATTTCAGAATTGGGTGTGTAACTGCCTTATGACCAAAGGAGCAAGCCTATTGCTTTCCCAAGGAAGTTTAGTGTGTAAATGTATAAATAGAACAGACAATTCGTCACTCGGTAGGTAATTATAATTAGGTTTAATTATAATGAGGACCTATTAGCTTTAGCCTCGTTTATACATTTGCAGGTCGAGTGGGCCCATTGTTTCTGTCAACTTGTGATTTACTGCTTTGTAATTAGGATGAGTTCAACTTAGCTAACTGCTACTGTTGTGTCGTCTTGGGCTCAGATGTCGCAAGTGCCAACCTCAATAGATTGTCCTAAACTCTGCTGGTGCTTATTTAGGAGATGCTCCTCAGGAGAGATAAGGCTTGGTTCGCCTATTTCCACTCACATCTCACATGTTCTGCTTGAGTGTGGAATAAATGAGGGTATTGTCTCTTCCCATTGTTTGGGGACAAGGAGGGATGAGAGGAGAAGAGCGTACAATAAACAATAATAATTAGGGAGCTACCGGGACGAAGGAGCCGTTCAATTATACACAAGTTGATTTACTCTTGGTTAAACGGATGAGGGTTGAGACAGGGTGTGGAACAGTAAGGTGCGCCACATGTACAGCATTTCTCTCATTCTGATGCATAAGCTGGGGTTTGGAAACCGTCTGAACTACGGCAGGATTCGGTTTCCAGTTGAAGTTAGTACGAGTATTAGGGTCCATGCGGTAAACACCCAATGTAAACACCCAGTGGGCAGTCTAGGTTAGATTTTACAAACATTTGAAAGTGGGAACTGGGTGCTAGCAATGGATGGTACTGATTGATTTTAGCTGGGTTATGTATTTAGTACCGTCATTGGTTATTGTTTACAATGGGTCTTTACTTTAACAACTTTCTCCATGCGTATTTATCTTATTCTTGTTTCCAACCAAAAAAGGCTGTTTATGGGTGTACTTTGTTACCCGCTACGCTGCATAGAGTTAAACTTTCAACCTCATCGTATTGTGAATAGAATTTTAGACAGACAAAATTCGTGAAAATTGCTTCTGACCAAAAGATACAATACAGCGCCTGTTTAATTGAATGATTTGCTTACCTGCTAAGAGCATCGCTATAGACTTTTTTTTCTTTAATTTAAAATGCATGAGAAGACTGAAGAGAGACGTGGAAAATGGGTAAAGACTTCTTCATTTGTGGTATGCGGTTGTGAGATATTTGTCCTTTGAACTTGTGTATCCATCATGAGGAAAGACAGCCGCATGCTGAGTTAGAACCCTTTGACAGCAACAGAGAAATACGTACTTTCTCATCATCTCCTGATTATAATTCAATGTATGCGTATTATGGAGAAATATGTGATGGGAAGCCGCCGAGCAGGAATCTCCTCGTCCCGTGTCTCAACTTCATCTCAACTTACGTACTCACTGAACAGCAAAGGCTCAAAGGAAAGGAGATGATCCACATTAAACATGCAGATTCAAACCATGATCTCTGGCTTTTTTCTCATATCCAGTGATGCTCACAGCAAACGAGCCGGTGATTGGGTATGTCGAGAATTAATTTGCAAACTCCGAATCCCAATGCCATGTTTAATTAGATCAGTCCAGTTGTCAGTTGTGGGAATTTGAATTTGTCATGTGTGTGACATTTGCATTTACAATTTGCAGTTACCAGCCGTGTTTTACGTTCTTCTGATCTGAATTGGGTTTAGCTATTTACTATTGTAGCTATTTTGGTATGGAACCAAGCTTTGCTACTAGATACCTTGATTTTTAGTCCAGTTGTTTATAATGTGATCAGTCTTGTTAGAGTTGAATTCACCAAAAAATTACAACACAAGCGCTATAACTGTGAACAATCGTTTAAATGCAAATTTGGAGCAGGCGATACATCCAAATTCCCATAAACGTCAAATGAGCTGACCATTAATTGTGATATCAGAAGTTTGTAGACGTTGAAATTAGCTTAGTAATTCCAAGCCAATGGTCTGTTCGCTGAGAGCATCACTGTACAACCGGAATATTTATTTTTGAAAATCTCATCTTCATTCAGAGTTTTCTGAGATGAGAAGTGATATCTCTTTTCCTTTCATCCACTCCGTATTAACACGAACACGAAATTCAGCCCGTGCCTCCTCTCTAACTGTATCTGCCTTTTAAGTCGGGCCATGCTTTCCGCCGAGCCGAATGGTATCTGACATGCAAAAGAGTGAATTTCTATGAAATCCTTTATAATATCTTCAATCAAAACCGTTTAGGATGGCTCAATGCTCTCCTTTTCCTAATTAACGTCTAAAGTTCATGAAGGCTGGCTCTTGTAGGCAGAGTGAGTGAGGCTCACGAACCGTGACAACGACAAGTCATTGATTGTCATTGATGGCACAGACAATGGAAAAGGAAACTAGGTCCATTTCAATCACAATTAAGCGTACACAAGGAACGACTTCAAATCGAGATAATGAGATCCCTGGAGTTCCTTAATACAGCTAACTGTACATTTTCAAATGCAGTTCCTCCGTTTAATTAGCAACTCATGATCAATATCAAAGTTCATCTTCCCTGCAAATCTGAACTTTTAGGCTGCCCAGCCAATAATTACGGAACTCAAAACTCTAGCTGTCTATGAAACCAATCATCCGATGAATAGCGGATTATATTTGACCAGCATTTTATAGCTCAGCATAAAGCATGAAATAAAGCAGGACGTAATGCATTGATAAAGGTCACCTCTGCCTAGCTTATCAGTAGAGCGGAATAGCGCCCAATTCTCGAACAAAAGCGCGATGAGTAGATAAACAAATAATGAGTACTTGCTTCTGCGTGCGGGATGAGGGCGGCGAATTTTATTGTTAGGTCCAGTCAAGGTAATAGAATAACTAAATGACAACAATGGTTCTGGATTCGGACATGGACACGCTACAATAGAACACGACACGATGCTGCAAAATAAAATTACAATTGCCACGAGGTCATTTTGTTAGTCTAATCTGCAATGTCACGGCACTATTATTAAAAAATATTTCATGTTTCATCTCCGCTTTTCTACAGATACATGATATAACCTAAAGATTTTTTTGCTAGCTCACGTAGTCATTCTTATGCATTTTTACCTAGTTGGCAATAATTAAGCTAAATGTGTAGATCTGCGTACCTTCATGCAAGTACCAGCTGTGTGTAAAATAAATACCAGGACTAATGTATGGCTAGATTGGACTTTTTCGCAGGGAACTTTTTCAAAGAGCCTTGAAAACAATAATTTTTTCTTTCCTTCTGCAAGAAATACTTTTCCCATAATACTTGAATAAAAGGCCTTTCTTTCTCTTGTCAAGTGGCTCGCATGGTATTTAGCATATAGTGGTTGGATGAAGGTGCTTGTGCTGAAGTGGCTGCAGTAATGCCTCCTAATAAATTACTTGAAAACTCATGTTCCACTTATCTCGGTCCCTCAATCCTGTTCAATTCAATCCTTTTATTTATTCAAATCCTGCTTCGTGCTGATTGTTATGAAAAATATATCGGCTCCCTTTTGTTCTCCTTCATTCCACGGTTTTAGCTCGTCTAGAGTTTAGGGATGTACATGCGAAAAATAGTATTTCTGCGTCATAGGCTCATGATATATGCTTTGCTCAATGTTGCCTGTCACTCTGCTCTATGGAAAAGAAGGGAACTTGGTAATAGTTTGGTACTCCAGAATGTGAATGACATAATTGCAGAACAAGTCCTCGAGATATACAGAAAGGGATGAAATAAAAGCAATGACTTTTTGAACTCAGAAGAGTCCCAGACACTTGGAAATGTGAAGGGCAGAATGGGAGACCACTCTGCATTATGCAGCTACAACCGGATTACACATATTACATATTCCCTATATGCTCCGGCTCACAATCACTTGACTTTCTGGACCATTTCCCTTTCTGTCATAAAATTGTGTCTATCTTGTCATGGGAAGCATTTTATGGACTGACTCCATATTTATTAGATAATCCTAGAGTGTAGCCGGATAAATGTTCAACTCGATCTTCGCGCCCCGTTTTGAAGTTTGGTAAACATCCCTCTACGCGTCAACGTAAACGATGCATATGCATCGATGCATCGTAGCAAATAAAGCAGAAATTATTTATTGAACTTAACACGTTTCTAACCTACATCGGGCTTTGAAATTCTGGAAGGCATTCATGTATATATGAAAATCGGAAAGCTGATCCAGGATTCTATCCAGGCTCAGTGTTTTGCGCTGATTCCTATTGGTTATTTATTAGTCTACAACAGACCGTAAATTACTACATTTTCTGGATGGGTTTGGAAATGTTTTTAACTGTTTATACGAATTAAATATTGGCTTTGCCATGGCTGTGGCGTAAATTTTGTTTTGCACACACCTGTGGTATATTGAAATTGAAATTTTAAGTTCTTAATTGTTAATAATGCAATTCAGAGAAGTGTGTTGTCAGATTATCTAGCAGGCTTCCATATAGCGCGCTAGTTTAAGATTTAGTAGTTGTATCTCAGTTTTGCAATCCAGTGTTCTCTCAGATTACCATGTTAATATTGTAGCTTCATTCCATTGGGTAAAGTAAAGCCCAAGTGAAAAGTGTGTAGAATATCAGTGCTCGGATGTGTTTTTGAATAAAAAATAGAAATAATATTCCTAAATGGGATTTGGGTAGGAAGAGGATGCATGAGATAAGACAAGGATGGTAGACGCTCATAATTCATTAAAGGGTTTTTGAAATTGGAAGAAGTTGTGCCGAGGAGCTTAGTGCTTTAAGCAGCGCAGCGGTTTGTCCCTTGGGAGAGTAAAAGCTGTCGTATGTTCTGGAGCAGCACAGGTAGAGATGGGCTTATCTGAGATTCTGCTGGTCCCATACAGAGTTCAGGTAAGAGAAATATATTGCAAGAAGGAGCGGAGTAATAATAGAATATGCAAACATATTACTATTAGACCCGTGCTTCAGCCAGACCAGCAGCTCTTCCTTTTGTGTCCCACTCCATCTGATAGGAGGATATGAGTTGGTATGAAAGGAAAAATAAGAGAGAGTCTTAAGTAGAAAGTATGGAGAGAAAGCTGAATGCATTTCACGTATTATGAAATATTCAATGTCTTTGGAGTGACGCTTTTGGTCCACAACAATATACAGATGCCGGGGAGAGATGGGATCAAAAGTTCAGGGATGCTAGCAAACATAACCGGAAATTATGGGAAGCAGTGCATTTAAAGGGGTTGTCTACTGTAAACTTTTGAATATTTTTATAAACTTCGCAATATTGCAGAACTAGCTTGTTTGCTTGGTTTGAATGCGCGTTCCGCATCCAGGCTTTTACTAATCGGCGAGCTTTTTTCCGTTTCACTCTTATTAGTTACGTTAACAGGGTTAGCTTAGCTTCGCGTTGGTTAGCTTAGTTTAGATCAGCTTAACAGATTTGGTTGTGGCTTAGCTCAACTTAGGTTAGCTTACCTCAGCTTAGGTTATAACTTATAACCTAGCTCAGTCTAGGATAGCTTAGCTGCGAGCTTAGATTAGGTGATTATCTGCAGTGGCTAACGGTATGTTAAGGTTACACTTACGTTACTGTACTTTAGCGTAGGTAAGCGTACATGTTATCTTGGATCAGGTTTTAGCTCAGATTCTAAGCTCAGCTTAATGTTAGTTTAGGTTAGTTTAAGCCAGCTTATGTTAGCTCGCCCAGCTGAGGTAGGGTTAGCTTAGCTCAAGTAATCTTAGTTCAGCTTAGGTTAGTTTTTAGCCTACATCCGGTTAGCTTAACTCTGCTTAGGTTGGGTTAAAGGCTATCTTATAATGAGCTATATTTATGGTACCAAGAGTTGGATTTGGATCAGTTTCAGTGTCAATAGCTCCGATAGCTACGGTTAGCTGAGCTCAACTTATAACTAAGCTAAGAGTTAGCTTCGGTTAACTGATCGTAGGTTAGGTTGGGTTAAGTGTGGAAAGTGACAACCCTGTTGATAAGGACGGAAGCGACTTTGGAAAGTCTAAGCTAATCTTTTTCCAGTGGGAGAGGCTTTCCAAACTCCCTTCCACATTTATTTCCACTAGATAATCCATTGGGAATCCGAAGGAGCAGAAGAAAAGCCTTCTTGTTTCTCTCTATGTATGAAATATGTATTTGTTTCAATGGGAGGCATTATATCATACTCCGGGTCGGAGGAGTGAAAGTAGAATGTCATGCTTGGTTATTACACATACACACACGTACATACACACAGACGCGGATACACAGAGAAGCACTAGGCTCGAGTGCTTTCTCTTCCTTGGGACATCATCTCAAAACTTCCTTGTCTCAACTTCATATCCTAATCCTCTCCTGTCCACCTTCTCTCCAGGTAGACACATTTTCATTTCCCCCTGATTTCTCCACTCACAGCTCTGCATTACTTATGAGATCGGCTGCAGCACAGCGGCTTCCAAGCTACAGCTCAGACACAGCACCAATTTCTAACCTCCTGCATCTCCGACTTCAAACTTCCGGAATTTCGAGCCACATAAATATCAAATGCCACAATTTTTAAGAAAATTGTTAGATCAAATAGAGCAAAATACAGTATTCAGTCTCTACGCTGATTTATAATACAAGTATTTTGAGCAACATTTTCTAGTTAAAAAATGATCGTATTATTTTTCCTTTGTTATCTGTATTTTTAAACACGGTTACACGTCATTGGATCCCAAAACGGAGTAGCGAAAAGTTCGAGCAAGGGCGTTCATAATTTCATATTCCAACCTAAACAAATCTAATTTAACCAAGTGCATATATGCTATGAATTCAGGCGTCAGTGTATGGATGCTTTCTTCTAAATACAGACTTTATCTCAATCAATTATTGAGCTTGATGTGTACAAGGCATTTCTAGGTTTAAGAATTTATATTCGAAGTACTTGGCATTCCTTGCGGAACCCTGTTGTCGCTACACATGTATAACAGTATTTTGGGCAAGCGTGAACTTACGACCGACATTTAAGCTGAGTTTACATCACACCTTTTCTTAAGGTTATTCCTATTATCCGGATAAGGTTAGTGAAGTCATCTTGTCGTTTCTATTTCACAAGTCACAAGTAATTTGAGTGGGGCCCACCTATTGCTTGGAGCTAATAGCTTATAGATGCTTTTAAAATGTCATGATTTTCAGAAGGTCAGGCCAAATGAAAGTCTCAAGGGGCCTTTGAGCAGAATGTGAACCAGAAGCTGCACTATTGCATGAGTTGAGTAATAGAGCGGCCTATGACGTGACGTGATAATAGATACCAAGATCCAGAAATCTCATTTTTACATTTTATATTTTTTCCCAGTTTTCAAGCAGAGCACACGTATTTCTTGAGACTCCCATTGTTCCAGAGGAGGCTGGAGATTCCTTCTATTTTGACCCTTTTCCCAACTACAACAGAGCACTTGGCTCTGACTCAATGCAGAGTTTTCAAAGTCAAGTCATTCTCCTTGACGAATTTGTCAAGTGCTCCCTGAGTCCATATGTACGTGTTGTTGTTCGCTCCCTTTTGTAGGCTGAGGGAAAAGGGCCTATGTACTTGTGTCCAAACCTCGAATTGACTTGACACAATGTCAAAAATGGTAAATGTGCGGTACTCTGTCGTGGTGGGTATGGGCTGGGCCCTTAGTGCTCTTCCCCACTTTAACATCTTCAGCTTTTTTGGGGGCAGAAAATCGTCTTTTGTTCTCTGGGACTTTTACAATGGGGAGTGGAAGTGGAGATAGAGGCACAAGATAGGAATAAGGGAACCTCTTAAGCCTCTATTGTACCAAATATTACGTCTGGGTCCTTCGACTCGGCTCAAGAAATGACTTTGTGCTCGTATAAAAGCCAATTGCCATTTACCACAAGGCCCAAGTCACAACAGAGTGGATGCGAGTAATGGCTAGG
>JAQFXY010001503.1:0-10272 GCA_034693865.1 Ceratophysella sigillata | reverse complement strand
AACATCCATCCATCCATCCATCCATCCATCCATCCATCCAGACAAACATCCAAAGGAACGATTTTATGGTATAGATATGTTATGTACCGGTGAAAAACTCAAAATCCCAAGGTTAGGTTAGAGGCAGTTTGATAATTGCTCAACTCAATGCATGTACTTGTACATGTAAATAATGCATAAACATATATAGGTATATCTAAAAAATACATTGGCGCAATACAATGAAGTCTGGTAAATACATAAGAATCACAGCTCGTGTAAAATACTATACTTACATATGACTACTCCTACAGTTCTAATTTCTAGCATATAAAATATAATATAATTTTAAAAAAAAATTAATAAGAAATCTAATGTCGGGTTACCTAAAAATCAAAAATCTTAAACTTTGCAACATGAATCAAACAAGAATCCACTTTGTACATTAGGTGTTAGGATATTTCCGCAAATCAGAATTCATTACAGTTTCTCTTGGGACGGTGGTTGATGCCAATATCAAAGTCAACTTGAAGCAGAGCAGCGAAGAAATGGAAAATACAATTGGTAGGTAATTTCCTCCATGCATTTTCCCCACTTTCTTCCTTGTTTCATTTGCGTTTTACTTTTAATAGTAGTTTGTTGCATACATAGATTATTCCTTTACCTTCATTTCATTTATTTTATTCCGATTTACTGGTATATTATTTGTACGTACATTTGTTTTCGGTAAGTACTTTTGTAATGTAGGTGCTTTTGCTGTCGGTACTTTTATTTTCGGTACTACGATGTGCTTCCGTTCAAATGGCAAGGTCCATTATGACTACCTATTGTTAAGGCCAGATGAAGTATACTAAGGTTTCACACAACGGGCATAAGTACCGTATTTTAGAACTTTAGGACATTTAACTTTTAAACTGTGGCAAAAATATAATGAGATTATATTCCTTCACCTTTATAATATTCCATACAAGCCTGTGCACTGAAGTAGATGATCGTCTAGTCCATATATATGTACACGTGTAGTTTTTCATGGAAAACAACACACTACAACAAAATTACAGTTGTCTGGAACAGTCTAACAGTTCAATTGTATTAAAATATTTGCAAATAATATAATTATATCCAAAAAGTGAAAGATATATTTTTTGTTTAGCCTTCATTTTTGGGCTTAAGATTTGAACATTTTGTTTACCAGGATATTGTTTACATCGATAGATTAAGTACCCACTGTTGATGGCGACACGTAAATGTAAGATAAACTTTCTCCAAGCCTGAATTCGTATTTTCTTATTTGGTCCACTAAAAGGAATGAAATGCTCTGGGAAAGCCCAAGCCTAGGTTTATGTGCGACTTCCAAATCCACCCACAACCTAAGTAGCTCCAGGCAAGTGGGAAACTATTGGTGAAAGTAAGAAAGAATGTGATTCAGCCAAACCGTAATTCACTTTGTTTCTTTAATAACAGTCTTCTTCTATTACGCAAAAAAGGAATCTTTTCCACTCAAATGTATGTAGTCAACTTGGTTCGCTCCGTGACAGAAGAATCGAGCCCAACTCGGCTGCTGCTGCTGCTGGGGCCTAGCTTAACTTCCTCTTGTGTGCAGAATGAACTAGGGAGTTGGTGAAGTTAGGACACAAAACACAACCTGTTGCTTCCTAAGTTTCTTTCTTCATACGCCTCATCCATGCATGGGCCATACCATAAGGCCTAGTCTGCAGCCGTCAGTGAGGCTGAGGACTAGAAACTTTATTACCCAAACAGGGTTGACACAACGACGACAGCCCAAGTGGAATCCAGTGGTGCTTTCACTTACGACAAGAATTACCTCGTTTCCCCAACTCCCCATGCCACATCCACCCTCCACTTCATCCATTTGAAGTAGACACATGTAATTCCACCGGTCTTGTCAAAATTACATGTCATGTGTTTTGAGCTGGTTTCATGAATTCTGATCAGGTCCATCTTCATGGCTCGTTGCTTGTCCAAATACCACGACTCAATTGAGTGGAAATTCTGGATCCATTGTTCTAAACTTGTGTTGCATTGCATGGCAGAAACAAAATACAGGGCTAATATAGTGAGCACACTACAGTGAGCCGGCCGGACATTAACATAACGGCAAAATAACGCAATATATTTTCATTCTTTCATCCCAAGGGAGCAACATAAGCCTCACATATGAGCAATAAGTCCCGTGTTTCCTTGCACCAAAATGTCAATGACTGGAAAACTCGTTGTCAGCAGTGGTTCTGTAAAAATTTTCGAGAATAGGGTAGTTTTGAAGCACAAACGCAGAAGACAAGTCATTACTTGGATTGTTTATGCATATTCATAAGCACGGATTGCTGCTGGGAGCAAACTTTTGAAACTATATGCCTAATCTATGCAATTAGCCAACGGAACTTACTGGATTTCTATAAAAACGGATAATTACGCTGCGTGTTAGTTTTTCGCCCGCCTACGGCGAGATGCAGTGTTCACGCGATACTCAACGTGAGCAACTTTGTCAGTAGATTTACCAGATCAAATTTAATGGTTGAAAGCACTGTTAATTTGGCTTATATTGGGAACAACATCGAATTTTCGTTTTGAAGCAGAAATTGAATTGATTGATGTGACTTAAAGAAAGGAAACAGGTTTGCATATGCTACTAAGTGTTGGTACCTGTGCTGAGCTCTGAATTTTATGTAAATATGTCCGTATCCCCTGTACTCTTTGAATATTTAGCTACGCTACACACTTTTATTTGAGCAAGAATCACTAAAAGAAATGCTGATTACAACAACACTGACAGGCGAAATGAACAAATCTTTATCTTTAAATCTTTTTATTCTCAATTCTCACTAATAACTTTAATTTCATTTAACATTTTCGATCATTGACAATATGACTTGAGAATACTGTCAGCTTGGTTTAACTTTTTGGACTTAAATCGCTGACTATTCGGTATTCCTAGCTGTCTAAATGAAACTATTAGGACAGTGGTCAAGAATTAAACTTAGCTTTGATGCAGTAAACATTGATACAAATATGATGCAATAAACATAAAATATATTATCAAATATAAATTGGTTACATACCTACGCAAAATAGAAGCAACTTCTTGACAAATGCTTGAAAACTCTAATTTCAGCTCTTTATGCAGTTGGGTGAAGAAAGCGACAACGTACAACCCTAGGCCGAACTTTCTCTACTTTCTCTCCCACACACTTTCCACTCTCTGGTTCTCGTATACGTACATGTTGTTCCTCTGCTCTCCAATCCCAAATCAGATTCTAGTGTCTCTGCCACGCTCTTTCCACAGTTGCTGGAACGAGCACACGAGAGCTTTTCCTTCTCAGCCGCTGCTCTTGTCTTCCTTGCCTCGCATGATTTTCTCTTTCAGTTCTCACCAAGTCATCCGCGGACCGAGACTTCCCACCAGCACATCTCTTGTCCTCCCGGCTTCACTCTCCAAGTCACGTTCTGCTCCAGTTTTATCCTCTGGATTTAAGACTCAGGATTCGAGGGATCAAGTCATGTGACAGGCATCCAGTAGCTCAGTAGTAGCAGGCCGATTAGGGAAAAATAATTGATTTAGGGAAATCCAGAATCTACATTAGGACCTAAATAGGAATTGGGAGAGACCAGGCCGTATTGTGATAAAGACTAACAGTCGTGTGCCAAATTAAGTCCAGGATTCTTCACCAGGCAGTTCTACAGCTGGCTTTGTTTCCATTCCTGCCTGATTAGCAGATGATGAGGGCTAAAAATAGTGGTAACTCAAACAGTCGTCTATCACTGAACGCATGAGGCGTTCTCGTTTTGTTTAGAAAATTAGCCTGTTCCTTTCCTGGTAGTACACGAGTCCTGGTACATGCAATGTATTCGGCCGGCAGACGAGGAACGTGCCTTATCCCGGACATCACCCTCGCGGGAGGCAGAGGATAAGCGTTGAAAGCTTGGATTTTCCAAAATATCATAGAGTGTTCTGTGTTTCCTAATTCCACTTGAACTTTCACAACTTTTGGGCATTGTAATGAACAGGCTCGTATTGGACGACTCCAGTGAAAACCATCTTCTGAATAGAGTAAATTATGTGTAAAACTAAAGCTTTTGTTGTGGTTTTGTAAGTTCTGAGTTCTAATGGAGCTTCATTCCGCCGGTTAACTCAAAGCTCTTCACAACAATATCTGGCATATTTACGTAACGCTACAAATACTCATGTGGGACTCGTACGTACTTAAATCTGAACACTTAGTGTTCCGATGAATTACTGATACTCAACAAATATCATCCGTCATTGCGTTATTGCTGCCCCTGGGTCGAACACTTCCTGTATTCCAGAATGGCTTATATTAAGAAAACCGGTAAGTTATTTGAATTTAACTTTATGCATTTGAATTGGAGAAAACGTTTATACATATGCGATGTGGATACTGAAAAATTATTTGGTTCCTTCAGTTGGCCAAAAAAGAAAATGTAAATAACGGTAAGCTAACATCATATCAAAGCTGCTAATGTGCCAATGCTATACCGTAGGGCAAACATAAACAGGCCGTACATTACGAGAAAAATTCCGTAGTTTTACAAACTCCAAATTCACTTTTTACTTCAGCTGGCGATTTGGAAAATTCGAAGGTTTGGATCATTTGATCCTGAACCTTATTTGCCAAAACTAAATTGCACTCAGTGTGTTGCGGTTAGTTTCACAAATTCGTCTCTTTTCTGTGAGCACCACTGTATTGCTCTTTGAGAACGAAGTAGTTTCACCTTTGCATATTTTTTATACCTCAACTGTAACTAAATAGTTCTGAGCCATTTGGCCTTTTTCATTTTTAATGAGGATGCTGAACACAAGAGCTTAATACTAATATTTGGTTGGACGAAGTGTATGGTACATGCATGGCGGTTCTGATTCTTAATGAGGCTTATTCGCCAGGAAATAGGACCCAGCCTACGAACTATGTTTTCTTCAATTTCACATCATTATAATATAACATATATGGTATCCCTCCACTAATTTTCTCCTGCAGGACTTTAATTCAGTTACATTTGTGGCTATTTCCTTCGGTCTGTTCTTTTATTATTTGGTATTATTAATGAGAAATTTATAAAACTTAATTTCCCAGTTAATTCTACCGCGCTGATTAGATCACATTACATCAAGTTAGCCATTACAAAATTACAAGTCGAACTGAGCTTGTCAAAAATGTATGCACATGCACCGATACCGACAATCGCTGTTTGAAAGTTTTCCCTCTAGTATATCCGGCTGTGGGTTTCCCTGTGAAAAACTCTATATATATTTTTTTGTGATTTTTAATTTAAAAACTTTTAGAATGCGAATGACTTTTATGATTTATAAGGCCTAAATTCTGGTCTGCTCTGTGAAACCATATGTGGCCTTTCAGCCCGCATACATGAATCTAGGATATCAATAAATAGAACAACTACGATTGACTCTACTGTTGTGTACCTTGTTCTCGAATTATTATGTAAATATAAGAGCAAATTCTGCAAAAGAATAGGGAACCTAATTCCTGTTTGCCATTGGAAAAAGAAAATGTAAGGTAGACTTGAAAAGCCGATGATTGTAGATCGAGAACTACTAAATTGAATTACTTCAGTATATGTGAATACATATACGCCGATGTATCCTCCAAGTAATTTTGAGACCTATTTACTAGCTTACACGGAATCAGATTTTTGGAACTAAAGTGCCGCTGCGTGCACCTTAGTTGATTTTAAAAAAGCGGTCTATGTCAGGAATTTTTAAAGTACATCAGATTTCCGTCCTATCAACATGCAGAGCTAACCAAGTTACCTGAGTAATTCCGGAACTTGACACTTGCTCCTACTTGATAACTTCATTTCGTGAGTTGGCGATTTGGATTGATGCATGCATGTCAGATGAGGCCCAGGTCTTTCGTCACAACGACTGGCCAACAACCTGCTCCTACACTAAGAGCAGCTCTCTACATATTTATATCAGCCGAATACTTAGAATTACCTAGCACTACTCTAAATAATAAAATGATTGAGTTTTCCCCTATTCTGAGATACCTGATACGGTATCAGAACTAAAGCGGATTGGTACTCACAAGGATGAAAGAATCCTAAGACCCAAAGAACTCGATTGTCAACCTAAAATTCAATTGTATCCGTCTGGTTTCTGATTCAATTTGACAAGGAGAAAGAGTGTGGCTGGCTGTCATGACCCGAATTTCGGTCACCGGTCACTTTGACTCTTTGATTCGGCTGAGATGGGTTTAACTCGCAGAAAGGCTCCGCGTGTCCTTTTACCTTTTCACTCTGAAAGGGCTTTTGGACATGTTTAGTTTTCTGCCATAGTTTATTGGCGTGTGCCTGCCTTCCTTTTCCCTGGCACTCTGCCCTTGGATATACGGAAGAGATTGAGATACAAGCTTGTTATTATAGTACAGAATTCGGCTACAGAACTCAACCAGGCCGGGTACCTGGTTCATGCTTGGGTCCGCTTACGAGTACATCCAAATACAGAGACGGAATTACATATTTCCCGTGCATTGCATTGAGCACGGAAAACTTTTGGAGTTCAGGGAAGCATGTGCTTGGGTTCTGAGTTTATGGAAATACTCCGTCATTCCGAGAGGCTGAATTTCTACGGCTCAAAATCTGTGAAAAGGAATAGAAAAGCGAGAACAGAGAGGATCGTGTCTATCGTCTCCTCATCTCCCTATTTCCTACGAGTAGCCCTGTTCAGACCAGGAGGGACTTATGCGAGCATTCTGACCTTCTGCATTCGTACTATGTCTGTCCTCTATAGTGCCACAAAATCAGCTTAATCGGGATGGGAAGGAGTATTTAAGTCGCGACAAAGAAGGCAAAGCTAGTTTCAGAAGCACGTTAAAAGTCGTTTCAATATGGCTTATGTGTAACAGGTAGCAGTAGAACCAATCAGAAAATCAATGCAATTATTGCTTAAAAATAAGCAGCCATGTGCGCTTACCCAGTTTATTTTTGCTCTTTCTTTTCGTAGTCACCGCCATCACTCGGCGCAGCGCAATTTACTTATCGGAAGCAGTATTATCAGTACAGTAAGTTGATACATCCGCATTTTGGAGCTATTCAATACGTTGATTTATTCTGTAGTTCTCTCTATAACTAATTGTAGAATTTCATTAAATTATGATTTGTTAACTGGAACCTAGTTTAACTACGCCGCTCGGTGAATTTATTTGTATGGATTTAACTATAGTTTATCTTCGGTTACTCTCCTATGTATGGTCCCATGGCTAGACCCTTCTCGCATCGAGCTATCTTAGCTTCATGGCTGTGGCTTGATCTACAAGTGTATAAGGTGATGGTATGGTGGTCCCGAGCTGCTGAAAGCAGATATTTCTTGCCTCAGTTGAGAAATTGTAAAGAAACATAGAGAACATGGTCTTAACATCCCTGTCCCTGCCTCCTTCACCGCGTATCTCTCCACAACACATTTATATTCCTCCGTTCTTGTCGTAGGCGGGAGCGGAAGAGAGGGATTAGGCCTTGCTGAATAATATAATGAGAGTCTTACGAGGACCTGTGTCATCCCCTCATAGGCTTTTCAACCAGTTGACTCAATTGGATTTTAAAGCTTTGTAAAGGTACCGGCTGCAGGAAGTTCGGGTTGGAACTCTGCAATTTAAACTATTATTTGTATTTAAAGAGAAAGTATATTGCTCGCTCCGCACGTAGTAAGGACTTTGGGGTGGAAGCCTTTTCGTTTGCCACACACTATTCTCTTGTTAACGTTAATCAGCAATTGCCTTCAATGTGAGCTTGTTGGAACTGGATATCTAACCAAGACTTAGGTCAAAATAGTAAAAACTTTGTAAAAAAAATCATATGATTTTGGCCTAAACCAGGGAAATACTCGAATTTGTCTGATCTCTTCATGTACTCCCTTACAAAGTTGCAGCGGAATGCAAACGCACTCTTATTACTGTTACAACTGTTATACATTCGATGGAGGTTTTCGTCTGTGGCAGATTTTGGAACAACCTGGCTAAATAAGACGTAGTTAGTAGTATCCGCTAGTCTGTTAGTTATTGGTAAACACCACTGATCGTATGAGCAGGATATTGTAATCACGCACTCACTCATATTAATTTCGAAAATATAAAGTTTTCACACAATGTAATTAATCAACCAAGTATTTCAATTACAAACCCACGAGCACGGAGATCCTTAGAGCTCAAAGTAGTGATGGCTTAAATTCGCAGTAAACCAGCTGTAAAACAGCTGTCAGCGTTTCTGTAACGACAAAGGCTGCTCTAATCTAACGTGTAATATTTCTAACTTGTTATTCTACCCGGATATTTTCCATTAGGAATATCACCATATATGAATCATCACCATTTCTTGCTCCTTGACTCTGATCAGTTAGATGACACGTTGCAAGAGCTTCTCCTCCCAAGTTTTTATTTTCAATTTCACTATGGCACACAGCTTGCACGAAATTCCCTGTTTAACCGTAAAATGCTTACCAAACTTGCTTTTCTGATTAGCTCAACATTCTAGAGTATAGATATAGCGCTAGCTTATTCATTCTTACGTATATCATTCCTTCTATGCGTCAATCTATCGATTTATCCGTCTATTTATCTGTCTAAAGATTTTATTCGTCTCGTGATTGGTTCTGTTAACGGTTTCTGACAAAATGACAGTAACAACTTTGTAACTACATAGAAAGAGTGGGAGAATCTTAACAACGAAGCAATGAAAGATGTATAATTCAAAAAGTAAATGTAACTCTAATCTAACCGATATTTAAGTAAAGCATCTGAAGACCTGAAGCTTCTAAAAAGAATCCACGACTCAGTATCTTCATCTATAACGAGCTTATAAATATTTTGTGGTCTACGAATTTGTGTTGGCATTTGGCATGCCATATTTCTTTATGTCCAAGATTTTTATCCGGCTTTAGCTTGGTTTGTTCTAAATGCAGTATTTATGGGCTCAAATCCGAACTTTAAACATGTTTCCGTACAAGTTGTAACCAGTTGAGTTGGACAGGTCAGCGCCAGGCACTGATTCGTGGCATGAAAAACAACCAAATATAAAAATGAGGAACTACGACATGCTTCCAGAACTCCAGGCAGAGAACTGAGACTAAGTACCTACGTACCGATCTCTTCCGTACATTGCTTTCTCAATTTTCATACCATTAAATAAGCTTTCCATCTCCACTCAAAATTCAGTTCAAGCAGGCCTTTCTCCTGTCGTCTATTCTTTAGGTATTTAAGTAGGTTGAACAGATTTAGCTATGTACACGTGCATGCATCCATTTGGCATGTAATACAAAAAAATTGTAATGGATGAAGTACTCTGCCTAAAGATTGAACAAGGGCAGGGTAGGTACTACTATTCAGGACAAGATCAGAAAACCATGTTTCATATTTCCGCTTCGTAATTTCGTCTGGGATAGAATTGGAGGCTAATAAAATAGATGGGAATTCTAGTGCTTGACGCTGGAGGTCAAGTATTTAAATCTCTTGCCCGTCCACTTGGAATAATCTGAAGATCTTCCTACTACCGAATTATAATTAATTTGGTCTAAGCGTCCTTGGATAAACATGCAGGTTTTGATCAATTGTAAAATGTTTTATTTCCACATTTTTTGATGTTACGAAATCGAAATCAGGTAAAACAGAGCAGAGTATGTTTGAAGCGAGTTATTCAGCTGTTGGAACAATGAATGATGCATCGAACTGCCCATGTTTACCTTTATTACACTTCAATGGGAGGCTTAAAATCTGGAACCGATATAAGTCCGATCCATCTAGAAAGTGAATAGTTGAGTCTAACTTGCTCTGAGCGAATTTGTACATTTGCCGAACCTAATGGTAATATTAATTAAATATGCTAACGAAGTCGATATAAATATACAAACATTTGCAAAGTATCTTGCAGAGAGGAAAATGTTGTAGATTGGTTCAAAATTCAAAAAAGTTATCGTGTAACCGTGAAGCTCGGGCTGCGAGTAGGTATGTTTAATGTTAATTACCTCCAGACTTTAATTGTGTTAACTTGTATATTACGCAAAATACTTTTATAGGTCAGGTTCAGGTTGCCATGGTGTGTTTAGCTCAAGGCACAGAATTTGATACGAATGGCTCAGTTGGCGTAGAATTGGTAATCATAGCACATTTTGTTTCCCGTTTTAAGGCCGTTCTTTTGTTTGATGTTGCGCGCCCTGCTCCGACATGTAACGGCATGGACTAAGTTTAAGTCACTCGTCAGGGTCAACCACTTGACCTAGCACATTGTTGGATACGTCTTTGGAAAGCT
>JAQFXY010001502.1:0-10273 GCA_034693865.1 Ceratophysella sigillata | reverse complement strand
GATTAAGAGACCCCGTCAAAATTGTCTCTGATAATAATTCGTAAATAATACGCTTAGTAGAAATGGCGTAATTGCGATAAAATATTGATTTGAATTTTAGCCTGCGAATTTCATGTTTAAAAGTTAAATGCCTGCTTGTTTGGGAAATTCCTGGATCCACGCAATCAGTGAGTACTTCAATACCTACAGCTTTGTGTGTGCGTGACAAACAATTGCGATTAAAAGTCCAAATCTACATATTTACACTATGGAAAGAATATTGTCACAGCCTCTGGATGCGTCCGTAAGTACTGACGCGCTCTGAGTTAGACATTAACCTTTGGACCTTAAAGCATAACGGAGAGCCACTCTTTGTAAATCAAGGTTTACCTTCTTCCTCTTATTTGTCAGTAGGTATTCCATATTATCCAACATTTTTACGGTTAAACAAACTAAGACTCCAGGACTTGTTCCTTGGCTCTTCTTGTGAGCTACATACATATGATGCAGATGCACGTATAGACAAACATTATTATGCCCACACGCCTTCGAGCATTAATGTCTGTGGTCCCTCGTCACTCCTGCTGAGTCTGACTGGGGTTAATTATTTCAAGGGAAAAAAATGCGACAGAACTGGAACTGGGAATATTAATATTATAGTTATCCTCATCTCCATAAGCTGGGATGCTGCACTCATAGCTGGCAGCCAGCAAATGGTTAATGGTTATGCTAGTTATGTTGATTTGGTATTTCTCTCTATCTGTGAAGTGAAGTGCTCTTAGGAAAACAGATACAGCTCAATTCGATATTACAGTATTTGATTGAAGGGGAGTCAGTAACTTCGTTGGAACGTGAAGTTCTGTACGTAGGTCTCTGATATCATATCATGTCCAGCAGTGTTCTATAAGTCAATAAAACTTACTGATCAGCAGGTTCCACAGTTCATGGTAAATTCTCCCTGCTTAACGCTATTCCGAAAGGTTAATTATTTAATTATTGAAACAGTAAAAATTAGCTGATTTTGTGAACAAAATACAAAATGAGCCACGACGACCATGGCGGAGGTGATACAACGGACGCGAGTGGGAGTACGATCGCGGCCATGGACCATTCTAGCATGATGAGCGTGAGTCAATATGTAGTATTGTTCATTACGTATGCTCCCACTCCGAAATAGGATGGAATTCTCATTATGTTAGATTTGGTTATTTAAGTTATGTTTTCTAAATGTGCATTGGTGCAATACACCCAATCCGCAAAAAGCGTACCTATGTTTGCGCTTTTACATATTTTTTATAATTTGAAATACTTATTGCTTCTTAGATGTCCTTCCATTTTGGAAAATCGGAAACAATCCTGTTTGAATTCTGGAAAACCTCGGACATTGGAAGCCTCTTGGGCTCGCTGCTCATTATTTTTTTGCTAGCGATAGTGTACGAAGCACTGAAATTCTACAGGGAGTACCTTCATCGACTTCATTTGAAGGCCGTGTCCTACAATACGATTACAGTTCCTCTCGAGAACGGGAGTAATGTTAGAGAAACACAGACTGTTGTGCAGTAAGTTCAGCAATATACACGCTATATTGTAATTAAGAAGCAGAATGCCCGAATTGCTAGCTGTTATTTGAACTTTCATTTCTTTCAGGCTTAAGATGTTCAGCTCAATGCATCTCATTCAGACGCTTCTTCACGTTATCCAGTTCGTGATTTCCTACTTCCTCATGTTAATCTTCATGACGTACAATGTCTGGCTCTGCATGGCAGTGGCCTTTGGAGCGGGAGTTGGTTACTTCATTTTTGGCTGGCGGAGATCCGTCGTCGTGGATCTTACAGAGCACTGTCATTAGCACTCCTAGCCCGTTCTTTTAGAGGCTGACAATGCTCAAATGCTCAGACGTAATCGGGAGTTTCTAAAAGTTTAAAAATATTAATACATAATTCGTTACTTTAATACAATAATTAGGTTCGGTTCGTATGGATAGCCTGGTGTTTTCTCTTTGTCAAAACATAATTTACTTTTACTAATTAAAATGTTACGCAATACTGCAAACAAATACAAGCATCACATTTCGATTAGTAAATACTTTGTCCAAGCATTAGTACAGCGAGAGAAACAGATTACTGATGCTTAGCACTTTTCAGTTAGTACAGGCGTTTGTTTATTACGTTTAAAAATATGTAAACAATAAATTAATATTAGTAATACTTAACATGAACATCATAATTCGGTGCATTCGGCTTTCAATAAAAGAAAACAAATTACGATACGTATAAATTCTAAGCTAAGAATTAATCACAATATTATTAGAACGAAATAACATATTTGAATTCTTACTCTGAACACACCAATTCGAGTACATAATTAATAACTTGAAGCATACATATTTTCAATCACTATAGTTCTATTACATTTTTCAGTCTTTGTTTCTATTAAATATATACTTATTGTATCGTAATTACATCACATCTAGAATCTAGATTTGTATTATTGTCAATACTTTCATTTAATACGTTTAGATTAAATGTATCGTGTGTAATTCTGCGTATCTTGTTTCTTTCCCGGATTTTGTCTATTCCTGCTTACTTTACTGATTTGAAGCATTTGTTATTGCATTTCACAACTCACATTCCAAACTGGGCTCCTCATGCTCTCCTGTGACAATTTCCTCTCAATCCTCTTTGAACTCGACTGATATTTCTGCTTTAGTTCCTTCCCTTCCGAATATTGGAAGTCTCTCTACTACCAATAGACTAGCGTTTGTATCGATTTTGCTGGAATCTGGAGAAATAAACTTCCTCGTTCTTCATCATAAAGGGAGACCTTGGCATCATATGACAATCTGGAAAGGGGAAGAAGTAAATAAGCATTTTTGTGAGCAACATCCTCACCAGTTCTGACAAGAGCTCTCTAGGTCGAAATAGAGAGTCCGAAATTGAATTTGGTCTAAGAATGCGCTGTGGAATGCAGACAAGGGTAAAATGCGGCTGTGGATGAAGAGAGGAAGGAGGGAGAGCGGAGTAAATAATGGTAATTGGGATGAAAGGGTAACTGGACAAACCATTTCTTACTTTCCCTGCTTTCTCAAGCAGCTCAAGATGAGAACAGAACTTGTTTCTGAGTGAGAAGGTGTAGGAGGAGAGGGCTGAGTTGTTTCTTGGAAAGCTGGGAATTGGTATTTAGCAGCAATATATTATTGGGAGGAAGGGCGAGACAGGAAAGTCAATTGATTAGGAAACTTGATGATCCCCATCACTATCTTGTCTCATCTCAGATCTGGGAGCATCAACTCTTTCATAAATGCGCCCACGTGGGCACCATCCCCAATCCCAAACTCAATTAACAACTCTCCCCTTCCTTAGCCACCAGCCCCATTCGTCCACGCGTCCCCGCTCAATTGCCCCATCCGTTTTTACCCAAATTGGTTGTCCCATTTGTTTCAGATTTTTTGTTGTTTTTTACATTGCATGTATAATTACCCGAATGACTATTTGCAAATAAACAATAATCTTTAGTAATTCCAATAATAAAGCATAATTCACATTAATTTTTAATATTGAATTAACGTAAATAAATACTAACATCTAGAAATAACTTTTGACTGAGTTTATATAGCTCCCGTGATCTACAAAAGTAGATTGATACACCTTCCATGTGTTTCTGTTGCCGATTAATCCAATTCTAGATCTTTAATTGTAAAAGGCCAAAGGGCAATTTTACAGTGTAATTTGTATTGTGATTTGATTATAAATACGCATGGCTACTTTCCATTTTCCATATCATAATACTATGTAATATTTGACGACGAGTTTGTGGCTTCATTTAGTTCGTACGGTACTTAAGGTATATATATTGCATACAAATACATACCGTACCTAATGTTTCATTTACCGTTTCGGGTCTTATGTCACTCGCGCAATTATTCCCGCCATGCAAAAAAGATTGGGCAAAAAATTGTTAAAGAAAAAAAATCGGGCAATTGTCATAGGACGTCTGCAATTCCTTCACCCGTCAAGCCGCTGCTCTCCCTGATGAAACGTATCAGGATTCTCGGTCTTATTTATCTTGCCCTCCAGATACATGCTACTTAGTGCTGCTGTCCACAATGTGGCGTATGTACTTGGCTGCTCCCTCATTCGTATTATTCGTATCAGCTCAATTTCAAAGTTGGACTAGAGTATTGAAAACGGAGCATACGCGTGGATATCCGTTATATTTACACAGTTGGTTTGAGCCATCAAATCTGTTGACCCAAGTACAAAGTTTTTCCTTTCAAGGCTACTTGTCCCAACTGGTTTGAGTTTGTATTTATTTTAGCACTACGACAGCCACTATACTGCTCGGTCTGAGAGTAGGTAAATCCCTGTCTGGGCCCAAAGCCTGGAGGATAATCCCGATTTGACGGGAAGGGCGGAGAGCGGAGAAAGGGCTTGAGGAAACGGCAAGGGAAAGTTAAGCACAAAAGCGGACTTTACTTATTGAGAAAGACGAGAACAGTTCCATTATCAGGTCTGAGGAATGCAACAGATTGCAAATTTTGTGGCACGCGTGTTCCGCTCAGTGATATTCGGACGGAGCCTGGTGGGACGAACTTTGACACATGGCCGATTCCATAGTGAATTGGTTGCTTGAAGAACTCATCACTCTTCGGGTTGACTAAAATGGCAGCGTCAGCGGCCCAACCAGCCCAGTTGGGACCGCCACGCAGATCCAGGGCCAGATTCCAATCCAACCATCCTCCCACCCAATTTCTCATGTCCTGCAATGTTAAGCAAACCGAGCTTAGTCCCACCATACCGCAGAGATAGGCGAGAAGGAGTCTGGCCATATTACGGGGGATTGACAAATACACTTCCTACACTCGCCTTGCCCTGTATCGCCCTATCAGGAAAGTTGGAGAAGTTGATGATCCTCAAGCTCATATGTAATGCCACCCTCGAGAATCACTCATTATCTCCATGCTCTCCAGGTGATCTATTAATCTCGACAATGTCACGCTTCCCAGCCCCCTCCGCCTAATTCCATTGCCCTGAGCTTTCTTTTGATGGATTCCCTCGTGTCAGGTTTCAAAACTTCACAATAGTTAATAGCAAGGTCGGGTCTTGATGAATCTCCTCATATTTCATCTCCAGCCTCGTGCTCTCTTCTGGCCTCATGCTTCATGCTCCAATCTTATCGCACAGTGCTTTTATCCGGATCAATTAATACACTATGTTAACCATTATATAATTTGTCCGCTGGGCACAACTTTCTAGGCATGTTTAAACCAGGTTATTCACTCTGTAGAATTAATTAATTTCCCATTGGGATTCCTCAGGCTCTTCGAATTCCAGCTAAATAATTCGGAATAGTAGTAAGTTAGGATGAGTTGGCTGATTAGACTTTTGACATAGTTTCCGAGCAGAAGTAACCAGGAGAGAGCTTGGTCGTAGAAGGAAATAGTTTAGCGGATTTTCGGGTAGGGCCAGATCGGGTGAAGTAGGTAAGTCGGTCATATTTTGAACCACGTAGCTCGGCGAGACATGTCCCAGTCTATAGTTTAATTGGATATTGGGCGTATAGACTCAAGTTTGACAATAATTTAAAGTATATTATATGAAAAGTCTGGGAAGGAATGAAAGGGGGAGGAAGTTAGTGTTTTTGAAACTTTTCCTGAGTCTGGAAAGCAGGTTGAGAAAAATATGAAGGGAAGGACCATAAACGGACGATTCTCACAGAATAATATTGAGAGTGAAAGTTGGTTACAAGGAAAAGTTGAGCAAGTTTTTCAGATTGAGACTCTCTACGAATCCGACATTTAGCACTCATATAAAACCATAGAGATTAGATCTAAAATGCTTTCCTTGCCCAATGACCATTTTCCTCTACATTGCTCCTCCAAGAGACGCTCTGCCTCGAGGAATGCGAATGGGACGAAGAGAGACATACCTCCTCCTCTAATACTCGCATTTCTACAAACTTTAAGCACCAGCTCCATCGAGGCTGGCTCTAGCTACATGGAAGTGGGAACAGAGGATAATTCACGTGGTCGAGGCTTCCTCCCAAGCAACTAGGCTGGAGCTAGCCAGGGCCTGAGACATGAACGGAAGAGTCCAGCTCCTCAATTTACTGATTTCCAAACATTGGATGAAAACAAGAGCTGAATGAGAAAATCCTGTTCATGCTCAGCCAAGAAGGCTCGGCTGCTGGTGGGAGTGTATGGCAGAGAAGAAAGGGAGGAAATAAGATGGAAACTTACGTTTATGATAGCCCCGAGATACATCTCAGCTCGTTCCCAACTTCCGAGAATGACTTTCTCCAATTCCCATGGGGTGAATCCTGGAAATTGATCCAGCCAAAAAAAGAGAAAGGAAAGAGTCAGAAACTGTTAGGAAGGGAAAGGAAGTTGAAAAAGTTGATATCAGATTAAGATTTTTGATAATTGAGATCTTTCCTCTCTCTCTGCCTGTCCGTGGAGTCTGGACATTAGGGCTAGGCTATTGGGATGCGAGAGAGTCACATTAGACCAACAGATATAATCCCTGAGTATACCTTCCGGTTACCTGAAGACCTGAATCGAATCAACTAATTGAATCAATTCCAGCCAAAAAGATTTTTGGGTTTATTCGTTCCTTCTGCTCAAGTCAGTCCCTCCCTGCTCTCTCTGCCTCATTCCCCACAGCAAATAATGGATAATAGGAGAGAAGAGCCTATTTACTCCGTCTCCCTTCAACTCAGCTATTAGAGTAATAGCGGAGATCAGCTCAAGTGAAAATCCGTTTTTATGGTTATCGAATCACCTTAGGATACATAATCAAATTTCTCTTCCTTTGATACTCCTACCACGTGCACACCCTCTCATCAGGTCCTCAAGCGTAAGACATCTACAACGGACAGCTTTCCACGCTTCTCAGAATCTGCTTCTTCGATACAGGTTCTTGCAAAAAAGCTTCCTTGAATATGTTAAATCCTACTTCCAGAAACCCTAAGCTGACTGAGTGTAAGTTGATCACAATTTAAGGTCTAAGGATAATTTTTAAACATCTCGAATATTAATTTGTATTTTGAAAGCCTTTCTATGGGACTTTTCTGAGAAAAGTATTGGGTAGGAAACTTTGTGTATGGAACTTTTTCACAGGAACTTTCTCGAGAGCAGATTTTCGCCTTTCTCAGTAAATAAACGTCTTCACTGCTGTTTCGAATTTTGAGAATCACCCTGTCTGTGGGCACATACTTTATTGTTTTGTAGATAAATGTAGTCTGGGAAGATGTGGTGAGAGATGGGGAGCATTTATTTCTTTAACCTTAAAGTGAAAATAAAGTCTGCTCTGTGAATTCACATATATCGTGGGTCTAGTGTCTAGAGAGCGTTTCCGATTGCATTACCTCTCGTCCCAACTTGGCGGAATAGGAAATACGGCAGCCTATCTCTGAGTGGGATGTGGAAATGGATAGTGTTTATATGAGCGATAAAGTGATTTATAGACGTCCGCAACTTTGTAATAATATTATAGGAAATAGTGGGTGCGGGCGGAGTAGATGTATAACAAATTGAGTCGTGACACAGGGCGTTCTATATCAAGATGGAACCTACTCGGTCCTTCAAATGTAAAATTGGATCCTAGGCCCCAGTTCCTAGTCTCTTAGCCTCTAATAATACACCATACCGTACTCCAGTACCAAAAATAGATATAAATGTATGAAGAGCGGGTACTGCCTCTACTACTTGGGCGACGGCGGGTTGTATCTTACCCAGGCATGCTTCCGTTTGAACGATGAAGTAGTCTGGATACTTGGTATGAAACCGGGAGAGCACGTTTGGACTCGTCAAAAAATCAAAATACCAGTGCGTTCCAACTCCGCTAACATAGTGGGAAGCGGCTGGATTCTCCAGAATCTAGAATACAACCAAAATAGTGGAGGGAATTGAGTGAGGATAATAGTACATTTTATAATATATTAGATTCACTATTTTTTCAGTGGGAGAGATAGGATTGATTCATTCATATTCATTCCTCGACATCCCTACGTTTTACATATCTCACGATTCTGGGATTCAGAATTCAAACCTGGTTTCTCCAACTCTCGCCACGTACGTGGAGGAAAACGCTGGGGCAGCCGCACATCCCATTGCAAACGCAGAGTGGGAATTGGAGAGAGACTCAGATTCAGGCAGACGAAAGAATTTAATTCAGACCTTCATTTAGGTTTTGCATATGAATCTGGCTCCTCGGGCTTATTTTTCAGTGGGAACTAGGTGCCAAATTGGAGCTCTTGCACACCAAAAGTGACAACATTATTTTCTTTTCCACACCATCCATCATTTCCTTCCTTCTCTCGCTCCTCTTTTCTTATAAACTAGTTTCTTCACGCAGAGTATTGGATTATAAATTAAAGGAGATAAGAATTAACCTCTTTGGCCCAGGTGGGTATAACACCTTTGTTGTCATCCATCATTATAATTTTGACAGGGTTCTCTGGGAAAGCAGACTGGAGAGTTGGACCCAAATTATTGGCAATCCACTTGCTAGCGGCTGCAGCCGTCCAGCCCATGCAATTGAACGGAAACTTTGGAACAAATCCATTGAAGGGCTCGTTCCCTGTTGTCACAGCCCAGATTGGAATATCCTGTTCCCCATATGAGCGTATAAATCTAGGACCAAATTGAGAAGTCACAAAATATAACATGCTTAATATAATCCATTTATGAATGTGCGTATGTATCCAGAATTTTTAAAGTTGAACACAGGTCAACCGTTTGGGGTCCAGTGGATCGAGTCAGGCAGTTAAAGGTTAATTTCTGTAACATCAACTGAAGTAGGAATAGTCGGCACAAAGGCGTAGCAGAGAAAAGACTAACGATGGGTAGCATTTAAACTTGAGCCAAGGGCAAACGAAGAAGTCATAGTTGTGCGGTGGTTGACCTGCATCGAATATGGAGATTGGATGTCAAAGGTGGTCTGCGGTTTGAGTACCAAATATTTCTCTTCAATAATGGCATATGGTAATTCTCAGGCCTATGGTATCTATTCACTGGGCAAAATAATTTCCGGGAAAAGCCCCAATTGATGAAATTCTGAGAATTGTCCAAAGTCCAAAGAGTGCTTGTAGTTGACTCTAATAAGACTGCTAGTTAATATTACTGCTACTCGGAAATAGTAATAACAAGCAGTTATGACATATTGTTAGCATGCCAAGCAGTAAGTCTGCCCAGATTTAATCTCATCAAAAGTTCATAGTTGTAGTTGTAGGTATTGTGCCTGGTTGTGGAAGTTGAAGTAAGAATAGGACTTGTGCTTGGATGGTTATGGGATTATGCGTAAAGTAGGCCGTAGCCAGTGAGGAGAGAGGAAGGCATTACATATGTTTTGTATTCCCAAAGTTGTCGAAACACTAATAAGTGGAGATAAGCACACGTCTGGCTGAGTTTGGTGAAAGTTGGAAGAAAAGGAAGAAAGATAGATAGAGAGAGGATATGAAAATGAGGCTCTTATTACCTGAGAAAATAATCCGCCCAAACTTGATAATACTCTTTCCGCAGAACTCCGGCTCCGTTCAGTCTTTTGTTCGTTTTCATCCATCCAGGAGCACTCCAAGGTGACGCAACTAAACGAAGTTTCCCTTGGCTCAGACCCTGAGCCCATTTGATGTAAGGCATCTGCCAAGGGAGACGGACAAAAATCCATATTAGAACACAAATTAAACCCAACTCCAGAAACAAGCCAACAATCAAGCCGATTAAATCCTTCTTCTTCGCCTTCTCGTAAGGATTAACCCTCACTACGGAGAAACTCTTTACGGCGAAACTGAAACATTTTC
Source organism: Ceratophysella sigillata (assembly GCA_034693865.1). Lineage (NCBI taxonomy): Eukaryota > Metazoa > Arthropoda > Collembola > Poduromorpha > Hypogastruridae > Ceratophysella > Ceratophysella sigillata. The sequence continues at coordinate 496 of JAQFXY010001502.1, read as the reverse complement.
TCATTAATTAAGGCGAAAAGCAAATACGCCTTTCAGTTTCCAGATCAACGAATCAGTTTTGCCAGTTCATATTACCACCTGTTTGGGGCCGTTATGCTTTGATACATATAACATGTAATAGAAGCAGGTCATAGCTATCAGTAGCAACAGTTCTAAAACCATTGTACAACACAGTATTGTCAATTCTTTACTTTCGAGACTGGGTAGCGCATGATATAAGCATATTCCAGATAATATTAATTTGTGTATTACTAAAACACATTATCTTTAACCTGTAATCTATACTTGAATAAGCTTAGTTCAGTGACAGCTTTGAAAAAAATGTGAACTGAATTATTGATTCAAGTTGTATTATACATGTAATGAGTATAATTATTATTATTTCACCTAATATAATTAACTCACTTCAAGTACTTTTGATTATTTTTTCCTACACCTCCATTCTACACGTACGATATTTGTTATGAGATGTAAACTTTTATGTATATACGAATGA
>JAQFXY010001501.1:0-10274 GCA_034693865.1 Ceratophysella sigillata | reverse complement strand
GATGGAAGTTGATCAATCCAAACTCCGCATTCTTACGAATCTAAGCAAATTGTTTGCTTTCATATCGCTCAGACTTCCCATCACGTCTTTAGATTATGTAAAGAAACTTTTGCCTGGTGCGATTGGTGTTATTGCCACTTCCCTGATCATACCCGGACCCGACGCGGTTGAACTAGCGCGGCTAACTGAGCTTCAACAGGAATACCAGCAGCTTTTAATCAACATTGAAACGTTGGAGAATAAAGAGAAGGAAAAAGAAGTAGAGAGAAAACGATTCAGTAAATACGGCTTCACTCCAAACGAGGAAGATACGCTTCATGGAATGGCCCCACCAGACGATTTTCGTGATATTCCCATTATTCCAACTGTAGAAGAAATTATGTCATTGGATGAACCCTTTCTAAGAACAAATAAAAAAACTGGAGCTTATATCGACTCAAATCACTACTTGGATGTACAATATCGGTTACTCAGGGAAGATTTTGTTAGCCCACTGAAGCGAGGAATTCAGGACTTCATGAGGCACAGGTTAGATAGTTGCAGTTGTCCAAATGGTTTTTTTTAAGTTGCTGTCGGAGTTCGTCTGAAAGTCAGTTGATACCTAATTTTAATTCTGGTAATCATTTTCTGTTACAGGCAGGACTATTTGTCAAATAAGAAGAAGATGCCAATGGGAAATGTGCGGATTTATCCAGATGTTACCATTTGCGATGCTGAGCTCGTTAAGGACACGTTCACATTCAGCTTGCAACTACCCGAAGCTTTGTATAAACGTGTGAAATGGGAAAAGTCGAAACGTCTGCTACAAGGCTCTCTTCTGGTTCTAACTTCCGATAATTTTGTTACTGCGTATTTTGCAGTCGTCGCTCGACGGGATGCTGAACAGTTGAAGAAGGGCATTTTTGGTATTTCCTGGGAAGGATTAAAACCTGACTTGTTAGCAAGAGAAAATTTTCTTCTTGTCGAGTGCGAAGTGTACTTTGAGGCCTACAGGTAAATGACAAATTCTGGTGCTCAATTCAAATCGTAAATTCTAATTCAAAACTACAACTGACGCTGTACATTTACGCTATACAGGCACACGCTGGAACTTCTTAAGTGCATTGCACTGGACACTTTTCCATTATCTAAGTTCATCGTAAAAGCCTCGGATCAAGTTGGAGCTCCAAAGTATCTGGACACCACTGAACATCAGATTCAAATAGATGGAAGCTATTTTTCTCCGCTTAGAGGTCCTTGGCCTAATGCAAAACAGTTGAATCTTGACCCAACCCAGTTTGAAGCATTTCATGGTGCTTTGACTAAAGAGTTTGCGATCATTCAAGGTCAAATTAAATATTTTTTTTGGTAATAGTTATTTTCTACCTGTTTTTACAGTAAAATCTACTTTAGTTGCATTTTTTTTATGTAGGTCCACCTGGAACGGGAAAAACTTACTTGGGTAAGAGTATATAAGTTCAGATTCAGTAAGGTTAGGTAGCTCGGACTGCAGCTACTACTATGTACATAGTAGCCTTCGCATCCAGCTGTAGTTAATCTAATTTGTTTTTCGTCATTCTTGCTTCAGGATTGAAAGTAGCAGAAGTATTTCTCAGCAATTTGGACCTTTGGTGGGGTGAAAACAGAGGACCCATTCTTGTCGTGTGTTACACCAATCACGCATTGGATCAGTTTCTGGAAGGTATAATGCATGTATTGAAAAAGATAGAGCCCACCCAAGATCCTGCAATGATTCGTGTGGGGGGTAGAAGTAAATCAGCTGTACTAGATGAGTATAGCCTCTTTCGTCGGCGAACAATGGCTGGAAGAATGGGATTAACTGACAAGGCGGTCTCTGCATCTAGATACGAGGCTTTAAGTACTGTTAGAAGCCATGAGGCAGCGAGAGCTTCCATTATGAGCGAAGTAGTGGGTCTTGGTAACTTACAAGGTTGGTATTCTTTCACAAGCGTTGTAGAAAACTGGGTTACCGTTAAAGTTTAGGTGTATCCACTTAAACTTTGTCGCAATTTTAGGTGCGGTTAATTTTGAAAGCCTTAATGTTTGGGCACAATTGCAAGCGGAGTTCCCCGCCTCTATTTGGCAGCAAGTCAAGTCGAGTGCCTGGTTGGGACTTACAGATGATGCTTTCGACATTCAACGGTTCAATCCTGACCACCTCCTCAGCCGATGGTTCAAAGTTAGAGCTGTCCCTCAGAAACCAACTTTTCTGCCGCAAAAACGACAAAATGCGCAAGCGCAAGTAAACCAGGAGCCGGATTCTGATGATGAAGACTATGATTTGGATGAACTATTAGCAGACAGAATTGTAGATGATGTTTACTACTATGCAGCAGAAAAGGCTGAAAACAATGGAACTAGTGCCTCTGCTGGAAAAAAATTGGCATATTTGCCTCTTGCCTCCCTTACAGAATGTGGGAAATTGATCAAGGATAAGCAGGTGGAGTTACAAACACTTCAGAAAGATAGTAAGGTGATGCCGGAAAGCAAGCGGGTCGAGTCGGCTAAAATGTACAAAGTAATTGGAGCCCTAGAGAATCGTCAGCAATATTTACAAAAGTTGTTCACAGCCTATAAGGCTGGTGAACTTGACCTGCCTCCCGTTGGCCATATTCTAAACCTGAACGCGCTAACAGCACAGCCGGCCCGATTGACATATTTGATGGCCGAAAAATGGGCCATATTCTTCCATATTGTTGAACGAGCACGAGTTCTCACTATTCAAGAAGCAGGGCGAATGGACGAGCTTCTCATCGATGCTCAAAAGAAACTGAATGCCATTATTCGTGTTGGAGACGGTCGACTGTTGGAAAGGACGAAAGTAGTTGGAATGACAACAACGGGAGCAGCCAAAAACCACGATCTACTACGAATGATGAAATCCAAAATAGGTAATTTAGTAAGACATGGCACTAGTATTTGGCTGGGTATTCTTGACCAGATACGTGCTGAAAATGTGCTTAATATTATAGTGATCGTTGAAGAAGCCGCTGAAGTTCTGGAGTCTCATATTGTTACTTGCATCACTGAGTACTGCCAGCACTTGATCTTAATTGGTGAATATTTATAAGTTGATATTTCTTTCGTAAGTTTGGTAAAGTCCCTTGGGTTTGAGTGTAATAGTTTAATTTTATTCGCAGGTGATCATCAACAGCTCCGTCCAAGCACGACAGTGTATGAGCTCTCTACAAGATATAACCTGGACATTTCACTATTTGAACGAATGCTCAACAATAACTTAAATTGCCATAAATTGAAGGTACTTTAAACATTCTGAATTTATAAGAGTGTTTGAGGTATGTATATACGTAATTGATTTTGTAATAATAATACTTAATACAAACTGTATAGGTTCAGCACCGAATGAGACCAGAAATCTGTGATCTAATTGTTGGAACAATTTATGACGAGCTTGATAATCATATTCTTGTCTACGACTATCCGCATGTGGAAGGATTAAACAAAAGTCTGTTCTTCATAGACCATAATCAATACGAGAGAGCTGTAAGGATTTTATTACAAAAAAGAACCACTTCACGTAAGCGTTTGGTTTTAACTCATGGGCAAATAATTGTCTCTAACAGGAAGCCGACTCGATGAGTAAGTCGAATGATCATGAAGCGAAGTTTTTGGCTGGACTTTGTCGCCACCTGATACTTCAAGGCTATAAGGCAAGCCAAATAACAATATTAACGACCTATACTGGACAAATGTTCTTGCTGAAGAAGGAGATCAACGCTCTAGCATCGTGTCAGGGTGTTCGTGTCACAGTTGTCGATAATTTTCAAGGAGAAGAAAATGATATTATTCTTTTGTCCCTGGTGCGGAGTAATGAGCAGAACAATATTGGGTTCCTGAAAACAGACAACCGTATTTGTGTTGCTATTTCTCGGGCAAAGTAAGTTTCGGTATAGTTTTTTGGAATTAAGCTTAGAAATTAATTCAGCACTGAAACGCAGCAAGTGTTCTCGCCACTATTCCCCCTTCCGCATTTAACGAAATATTTTTATTATAATACATTTTTATCTGTAGTAAGTTGACATATTATTAGGTGGAAGCCTGAATAAAGGAATTTATATCCTAAAAAAAAAGTTTAGAAATCATTTTCTAAGCTTGTATCTTAATCCACCAACAGGCATGGGCTTTATATTTGTGGAAATATGAGCAATCTAGCTTCGAAGAGCAAGACTTGGCAGCAAATAAGAGAGAAATTACTTCGGTGTGGAGAAATTGGTGTGAAATTGGAGCTTGTTTGTCAGGTTCATCATTCAGTATCAGAAGTGGAAGATGGTACCGGATTCGGACAAAAATCACCTGAGGGTGGGTGCCGCCTTTTGTGTGAGACTCTTCTGGGTTGTGGACATCAGTGCCAGAGCGTACGTATTAATCAATAACATACCTATAACATTTATATATAACCTTGGGTGTGCAGTGCAGCTAACTGGTTTGTAGTTTAAGCTGCTTGTAGCTCCAATAATTTGTTAATCTACAGGTGTGTCACGTAGCTGATCGTCCGCATAGCCTGTACAGGTGCCGAGAAAGGTGTACTAAGTCCTGCGCAAATAATCACCAATGTGCTGCCCGTTGCTTCGTTCCTTGTCCAGAATGTCCCGTCAAAATGTGGAAAACTTTGCCTTGCTCTCATGAACTCCTTGTTGAGTGTTATGTGGATCCAGCTTCGGTGCGCTGTATGCGGTCTGTCGAGAAGCAAAAACCTTGTGGGCATTTGGAAGTTATGGCCTGTCATAAAGATCCGACCAAAATCAAATGCACAGTAAAGGTTACTAAATCTTTAACTTGTGGACATCAAAAAACGGAAGTGGATTGTCACGTTGAGGCTTCATCCATTACATGCCGAGTAATAGTGGCTAAAACACTGGTGCCCTGCGCTCATATCCAAAATGCTCAATGCTACATTCATGCGGACATGATCAAATGCGATACGGAAGTTGAAAAGGAATTCACCGATTGCAAACATAAGGTTAGCTCGTCTGCTCTTATCTGGATTAGCGCCGGTTCAATACAGAGACTCCAATGTACAATTCTGTACTTATAGCTAATATTCGCACTTTTGATCAATGTTTAATATTTGTAGGTCACTCTTAAGTGTAGAAATTTAAACAACCGGAGCTTATTCTGTAAAGTTGCCTGTCCAATTCGTCTAAAGTGTGGTCATGCTTGCACAAGAATATGCCATGTCAATGAAGACCGTGATCATTTGGAATATGAATGCAAGAAGCCATGCGGGCGTGAATGCAGCAACGGTAAGTGCATGAGTTCCAATTAGGTGCACAGAACGACACGAATCCTTTCGAATCCGTTTGAATATTCATATTTATTTGTGAAAGTAGTGCGCAATAACGTAGTTTTTGGTACTTTTGATTGTACTCCGTTTCTCATTCCTACGTAGTTTGAATTCCTGGTTGTGTTCGTATGTGTTAAGGAGATATTAACAATATAGGCTAAATTTTCAAATTATTGAATTTGCCTCACATTCACGCAGGTCATCCTTGTGCAACAAAGCACCAATGCAGTCAGCAGTGTCTTCCATGCGGTGTCAAGATGACGAAGACACTTGCTTGTGGGGATCATAAAGAAGAAATGGAATGCAGCGTAGATTCTTCTTTCATTGTTTGTAAGTCACCTTGCGCAAAAAAGGTTCCGGGTTGTGGTCACAAGTGCCTAAAGAAGTGCTTCGAACTGTGTCAACCATGTTCGGTATGTCGGAAATAATGAATTTTAATTCTTCTTATCGATATGTCTATTTGTGATTTTATAGTTTTTATTTGTTGGTTCATGACTAGACTCTGGTTCAAAAAAGATCACCTTGTGGTCACCCGCAGAGGACGGAGTGTAGTGAGGCTCCTTCCGAAGCACTTTGCAACGACCTTGTAAGATCCCGAGCTCAGTCGGCATGCCTTCATGAAGTTTTGGTTCCTTGCCGACTCAAATACACAAGTAAGCTTAATGCATCTCATACTGATCCTTTTACCATAATAATTAATTATCACCAATAATAATACGTTACTAATTTTTGAAACTGTGCGAGATTGCTATTGAATTTTTTTATCTGCCATCCCATGGAATCCAGTTCAGCCCGATGAAATCATGAAATACTGCAATCATCCATGTGGGTATTTGTTCGATGAAAGAGACGGAGCTTGTGGCCATCGTTGTAAAGGAACGTGTTCGGAATGTCAGCAGGGAAGATTGGTATGCACAAATAATTAAGTGTTATACTTTTTAGCCTTTTCTACCCAAGTGCAAATGATAAGTGCTAATCGTACTTGAATTATATAGCACAAGAAATGTGGAGAAGAATGTGGGAAGCAGTTGGTTGGTGGCCATCCGTAAGAATTTGGTGGTTTTTGTTTCTAGCACTCGTAATTCAGAGTAAAAGATGCCGATTCTAGTATTAATTTTATGTCATTTTAGATGTGCGTTTCCTTGTGCCTCAGTCTGTCCTCCATGCGGAAAGAAGTGTGATATGAAATGCGAGCATTCGGAGTGCTCAGCTCCTTGTGGAGAACCCTGCAACGATTGCAATGTAACCAATATTTCGAATCTTCTGAAACAAGATAATGAATTTCATCCTATTTTTAAAATGTAACAAATAGGAAATACTTAAAACTTTACTACCATTTCTTTGTTTAGGAAAAGTGTAATTGGAGTTGCGAGCATCAGCAGTGCACAAAACTATGCCGCGAGCCTTGCGATCGAGAGCCTTGCAAAGAAGTCTGCAAGAAAAAACTGAAATGCGGTCACGAATGTGTAAGTACAAGGGAGCTTTCTTAGTTTCTTAATGGTTAGTTTCTTAAACCCGGACTAGGAATAATTAACAATGCCTATGTTTTAAATTAACTTAGATTGGCTTTTGTGGAGAACCTTGCCCACCATTGTGCCGCATCTGCGATAAAACGGAATTAACCAAATTTCAGCTTTACGGATTTGAAGAAGACGAAGACGCACGGTAAGCTGTTATATTAGGCAAATATATAACACACGTTATTTATAACAATTACAGTATTAATTCAGGACAAACCAAGGTTTTAGTTTTCTAAGGTAATGGTCGTAACGATTGTTGTTCAGGTTTGTGTACTTGGAAGATTGCAAGCATTCTATTGAAGCGAATGGGCTGGAGTACCACATGGAGCATGAACTTGAAGAAGGTGAAATTTCTGCGAAGAAGTGCCCCCGATGCACGACCTTGATTCGTCAATCCAAGCGCTTTGGAAATATACTCAGATCCCGTCTACGTGACGTCATGGCAGTAAAGAAAAAAGTCTTTGGAAATCAAATCAATGTTGGAGAAAAACAAAAGGAGGTCCTACATGGCATACGTGACATCAATATCGGTTGGAGAGCTTACTTACCATCATTACAGCAATATTTAATCGAACGGGTGGCTCAGGTTTTACCCGCCAATCATCAAAAAGGTCGGCCAACGGATCAATATAAGCTGAGAACGGTAAGCAATACAATGCAAATTGTAATTATTTGATTTCGTTGCGTTTAAATTGAAGTATTCCAGCTTCAAAGGCAAATTATTTCGATGTAGTGATACAAGCATTCCGCATGCGGTTCTGGTGTGCTTATTTTGCTGCGCTGTGCCCTGGCGTTTCAATTTGATGACTGCAATTAGACTCTTTGATAGCACTTGATTCTAAATTTTTGTGATAGACGTTAAATAGTTTGAGTAGCGGATGTCGGTAAACTAGCTAATTTAGTATAACTAAATGATAAATATCAATGCAAAGAGCCATGATTCATGTTCACTATTCCTTTATTCATTATTAGGTTGATGAAGGAACAATGCAGAGCATTGAGCTGATTTCAAAACACGGAAAGGACGCTATACAGGCTTTGAAGGCATCAATTCTGGAACTGCATCCACACTTACAGCCTTTGTTACGAGAAAAATATTGGGAACTCTTCGCCATTCTTAGTAAGCGCCAACTTCCCCTCAGTTATGTAGAAGTTCAGGACTTTGATCGAGAGTTCTCCAGACTGTTCGATTTGTATCAATTGTACTTGCGGAAGTCCTCGCAAAAGTTTCCCCCTGGACATGCACGTGCAACACCTTTGTACGAGCGGGCAGTCAGTATCATATCTGGGCACAAACCCTATACAGAGGGTATCCGAGAAAGCTTGCGTGAAATTCTAAAGGTCAGTGACCTTTTGCTTTAAAATTGTCCGATTGGTACTTTCATTTTCATTGTTATACTTTAAATTGAATGAAATATTATTAGGAAATTGATGATAGCCTCAAAACAGGACTTGGAATATCCGATCGTGAACGACGAATGATTTTGGATGCTTTCAATATGCGGCAAGGTCGCTGGTTCAAGTGTCCAAATGGACATATTTACATTATTACAGAATGCGGTGGAGCAATGCAGGAAGGAAGATGTAATGAATGCAATGCTGTAATTGGTGGAGGCAGTCACAGACTGCGCAGCGACAATGCTTTGGCTTCAGAAATGGATGGGGCAACCGAGGCCCTTTGGCCGCAGTAAAACACTATTGATATTGCGTAACGCGGACACTATACTCTGGATATTTATTAATTGAGTGTCCAGTCAAGTTTGGATACACAAATTACACAACTATACTTGTTTTTCTTTTGTATTGTTTGTAATGCTTTTTCTTCTATTACAATTCGATGTTCTATTCTAGTAAAATGAATAAGGACATAAATACGATAAAATTACAACAACGTACTTAGCAGTATTGGAATTGCATAAGGGTGTAGGCCAGTGTAGTTTGGATTGATCCATCCATCCGACTAGGTGGGAATCACGAGTATTTTCAGCTCCTGGAAAAGAATAATTCAACTTCAGGTTACGTATTGGCGGATTTACCTGGCGGTTGACTTGAAAGCCAAGTTAAGTGAACACAGAACAGAAAGTACGAAAGGGGACGCGAAGAGCTGGAATCGGGGGACCGGAGTTTGTTATTCAAATCCACATGGCCATAGGCTAATTTGATTAGTGTCTTACTTACAACGCCGCAGATGGGACATTCCACGCACTTCTTGGTAGTTTTAGAAAACTCATTAACGAAGAGATCATACAGGCATCTATTGTGATATTGAGCTCGGCATTCACAAGCGCGTTCTGGAGCATTCCCTTCCAACTCATACATGTAGCAAACCGTACACTTGAGTGAATCATCATTGACATCCAGGTCTTCAATTGATTTTTCTAGAAATTCTATTTCCAAAAGATTTTCCAAGTTTGTAAGGATTGATAGGTCGGCATTCCAGTTCTGAGAAACAATAAACACCCCAGTAAAACCTTTCAACTGCTCGACATTTCTAAAGCAGACATAAATTCGATTTCGATTTAGCACTGTTTTATTTTACTTTGCAGCGGTTCTGCAAAAGAGATTCGAAAGAGTCCACGACTTTCTCGGGTCCGGTGAAAGTGATTTCGGGCAATTTCCTTGGATTCAATGGATCTATTTCCATGTGTAAGATAACTCGATCCTGTACCATAATTCGACGATAAGTGTGGGTTCGGTTGGGTCTTGGCGGATCAACAACTCGAGTCTTCTCGTCAAGCTCATCCATTACACGCCAAAAGTCATCAAACTTTTCCACTTGGCTTGTAAAGCGGCTATGGGCTTCAATGATTTTCTGACAAATGGTTCAAACAGCATAATTAATAGGTTGGATATTCTAGTATTTTTGCAATCGAATCTAATGTAGCAGCAACTTACACAGGGCCAAGGGAAGTTTTCCGTAAGACAAGGTATTTCGGATTTTACTGTCAAAGCAACATGTGGGTAACGGGTTGGTAAGCAATATCTAGCAATATGCTCGCGTCCAGAACCATCCTTGTGCTTTAAATGTATTTCACGGTAGTTCTCCGAGGTGTAGACAGTCTGAAATAGATTAGATAAACACATTAGAATACAATATGTACTAACACAACAGTCATTATTGTAGGGAGGTTCTACTGAATTCATATACTAATTCGACCAATCAGCATTTTTCTAATCAGAGATGAAATGAACAATAAAACACGCTTAATTTTATGGGCTCTGTAAGTTTAATTCAAATACAGCAGCATTGAACGCGTAAAATATAAAAGTCTGATAAAGCAAATTTAAGTCATTGTTATTCTAAAGTTCGACTTTGTTGTGCTGCGAAATCAAAGGCTCAAGTAGATTATTGGCTTCAAACTTGTATTCAAAAGTTCACAGCTCATTACATTATCTAGTCCAATCTGCTCAAGTTCAGTCATAAGAGTTGAGTAGAATCGATCATCCAC
>JAQFXY010001500.1:0-10279 GCA_034693865.1 Ceratophysella sigillata | reverse complement strand
ATCCGGATTTTGACACTAAGAATCCGTCCAAATCCGAAATCCGGATTTGAGAATTTGGCACGGATTTGGATTCCCTACCCTAGATTCACCAGTTCATTAGCTTTCCATAGACATATCATACTTGTGAATTCAATTCGTCTTATGGACGGGGCTCGTGTTTTAAGCGGTGCGAAAAGTGCATGCACTTAGCCCAGTGGACATTGAGCGGGAACCAGCCACAGAGAACAGCCTTAAAGCTCAGCCAGCATAGCCTAGTGGTACAAGAAGCCTGTCTTCTTCTGTAGCCACATAAAATTAGGTGAACAAGGGTTTCGATACCCTGGCTGAGCAGTGTCGTAGGCTTCCGGGAAAGTGGCGGCCCCACACGCTAAATTGTGTGGTCGGGAGACAGTGGGAATGCTCACAAGGCCGTGGTTCTCGTAAAGCAAGCAGAGCCGTAATCAAGGAGGACACGACAGGTGGTGCAGATACGGGAGCGGAGATGTTGACCTGCAGCCTGGACCGAAGCTCGAAACGGGATGCAAATGAGGAGATTGCCCTTATCAGTCTAATTCAAGGACCGATCACACTGGCCAAAAAGGAAGGGTGAGATGAACCTTAGCAAACTCCTTTTCCTTAGCTCGCCATAGCCAGCTAGTCAGAAACTGCGTTGATGATTCCCGTGACTATTTTGTTATGCTGAGTATACATATATGTAGAATATATTTTCTATTTTTATCGATTATCGATAAATTACTTAATTTATCTAACTGTGTGTATGTTTTATCAAAACATAATTTGTGCAACGTGTTAAATGATCTGGAGTTAGGAAGTAAGATGATACGAAAATTGGTGTAAATTTAATAGTTAATAGTCAACCTATTATTTTTAATAGCTATGCAAATAATTATTTTCAGTCTGTTAATGCCAGAGTCAATTAGTCCGATTAATACCCAGTTAACAACCTGATTGGAATATTATCTTACAAAAAAAAGTAACTACTAACTAGGGCAACACCTACAAATTAGGTACAATTGGTATACCAATACAGGGTTTGATTTAAATAGTGATTTGTTTATGATTTAGGAGAATCTTTTGCATACGTTGTAAACAAAATTCTGTCAAATTCTTAAAAATACATAATAATCATGGTTAGATTTAAATTCAAAATATCCGCCTAAAACATAGTTAAATATACTGATTGCTGAAATGCATTTACCCCAACCCTAACCTAACTATAGAATCTAACTAATTAGAGATTCAATAACTACTTACAAAAATTTCCTGAAGCGTATTCCGTTTTCCGTAGCCAAATCCGAATCCCGATTTCTGCACTGAAACTGGACGAAAACCTCGCACGACCAAAACATAAATTGGTATGAACAATAATATGCTGCACTACTTGCCTTCAACGGAACGATGTCGTACTTTCTATTTTGTACACTAGTACTATGTGAATCTGAACATGGGAATGGGCATCAACGCTACGTATATTCCAATACCCAAGTATTCTGCAGCAAAACCATTCATGCGTACATGTCTAAGTCTAAGAATGATATTTGTCTGTAATGTGTAATCTACCTCAACATTCTAATTATCTCTAATACCAGCTTAATATATCCTGTAACTACCTCATTCGTAAACTTGTATCTGTATCATTGTAACAAGTTACAAATCAGAATCAAATAAAGGGAACGATGGTTTCTCAAAGTCTGTCAGGCCTAAAAGGTATACCGGACTATAAACCCCCCATATTATTATGATCTTTAGATCCTTATTTGTACTTTTCCAGACTTTGGCTGTTTTTCGCAGGGCTGCTTCCGTTTTTGCTTGGTCGTATGTGAGTTCATCGTTGATGAATATGTCCTTGTACTTGGCGTCCTTCTGCATTTTCTTCTTATTTGCGAATAAGGCTAAGTCCATCCCTCCTTATTTTAAATATCTGATAAGAGCCCGGATAAGTCCGCAAAAAGTTTTTTCGATAGAATGCATCTAGCACCCTAGGACCACTGTACTAATCCGATTCAGGTCATTAGGAGTCCAGGGAATAAACTTTTTCCGAACTTTTAGTTCTTTTTCAGGGTTTTAGGGATTACAACTTAAGTTAGAACTTAAAAACTTTTTTAAAAACTTAAGAACTTTTTAAGAACTTATTGACATGTTTCAGGTCCACTTCCTTCTAAATCCCTTATTTTAGCATACTTTTGACATATTTTTTTAAACCAAAATCCATCTGTTTGTTTACTTGGTTCGAAAATTGTGTATTTGACCTTAGGCTATGTTGAATTAAAGGACTTCGCACCCGGTACATGGGCGCGTGGTGATCGGTGATATTTGCTGAAACTTTGCAGAGCTGTTCCTTAGGTCATTCTACGCAACATTTACATGATGTGTACCAAGAAGATTCTATGTACAATTTGCGCACTAAAAATCACCATCTGGACATGTAGTAAGTGTGGTGATCCGTCCGATTCGGCTTAAACTTTGCACAACTGCTTTTTAAGTGGTTTTGAGAAACATTTAAATAGGCGCCAAGAAGGTTCTATGTGTAGTTTGGCCGTTAAAAATCACCAAACCTTACCAAATTACCACTTACTGCAATTTTTAACGGGCAAACGATACATGAATCTTCTTGGCGCCCATTTAAATGTTGCTCAGAATCACTTCAAGAACAGCTGTGCAAAATTTCAGCCAAATCGGACCAATCACAACACTTACTACATGTCCAAGATGGCGATTTTTAGCGGGCAAACTGTACATAGAATCTTTTTGGCACCCATTCAAATGTTTCAAATGACCTAAGGAACAGCTCTGCAAAGTTTCAGCCAAATATCGTATTTCTTATTTATTTCTTATATATCATTGATATATATATATATATATATATCTTATATATTTATTTCTTATATTTCGGATTAAAGGAAGAACAGATCAAGTGAGAGTTATTTTGGATGAAGAACACGTAGTGATTTTGAATAACGAGGAAGGGATTTTGGAATAAAAGCTGGAAATTAATCGAACTTTTTTTGACTTTTTTAGAACTTATTTTCAGACTTTTTAAGCACTTTTTAAGATCTTAAAACTGAATTTTTAAGAACTTTCTTATCCGCCCTTTGCTGATAAGTTATTGTTGCCGATGCTATTGTGCTTAACCCACAATGGACAATCGTACTGTTAATACTAAATACATATTACCAAGCAACTGAATTACATTTTACCTTGTTACGTGAGCCATAAAATTCGTACAACTACTTGCATTTCTTCAACGAGCAATTCATCCAGAACTTTCCTTTCTCTTTTTTTTTATCACTTACCACGTATCTACGCATAGAAATACAAGCAGTTATTATTTCAACAAGACTGAACAATTATATAGTCAGTTTACATTTTCTTTATACATACCTAGTCTTGCTTGATACTGCACAATGAAATTATTAGTTATTTTGATATGTACAATTGGAATTTGCACGGCAGATTTAAGTTCACAATCTTCACTTGAAGGACCATGCATCCCAGGATCGACCAAAGGTGATCTAAAAGCCGTGCAATTTGTAAGTTTGGATAATCTAGAAATGAAGTAAGAGTACGAAGGGCGTACTTTTGTATCGTTTGTTTGTATCTTAATTTATTTCGTTCTATTTTACTTCTAAAGCTACTGTCGTACACTGGAGCTTGGAACGTCGTCATGGCCCATAAGCTATTCATCAGAAAGTACTTTGAATTCCTTCAGGGTAACTCAGCCCAGAGTTGCGAGGAGCTGGGTCAAATGAACTTAACAGCTCACTTTACCCCGCTACTCTCACTCACACTCAGTGGCTTGAACCGGGAAATCCTTCACCTGTGTACTCCAACCAAACTCGACCTAGTAATTCCTATTCAGTTGACATGCAAAGCTACCACTGGGTCTCTGGGAACTAACATCACTCACTATGGTATGACTTCCTTTTTTAATTTCAAACTAGCAAGCTTAAACTCCAGATATACGCCAATTACAGATCACATCAACCTGATCCAAATATTTTTGAGGTTTAGTAGTGCATATTTGATACCATTTGATTGTGTGATCTACGGTTGTCAAACGAAACTGTGCCGAATGAGCAATGCACTTTTTAAGATCTCTAATCATCACTTAGTATAACGACGTTAATGATTCTGTCACTGTATCCTTCTGTCATTCTCTCTATCCTTCTGTCCGAAGATTTGGCGAACGGTACTGGGACTGGACAGAAGCGTGATAAACCTTAGCCTAATACTGATCCCATGCCGGTTTGATGTGAGCGCTACTACTTCCAGATTCAGATTATAAGAACTTTTGTTTGTTGACAGAATTTCA
The DNA here is from genome assembly GCA_034693865.1 of Ceratophysella sigillata. Taxonomy (NCBI): domain Eukaryota; kingdom Metazoa; phylum Arthropoda; class Collembola; order Poduromorpha; family Hypogastruridae; genus Ceratophysella; species Ceratophysella sigillata. The sequence continues at coordinate 5,967 of JAQFXY010001500.1, read as the reverse complement.
AAAACCAGTCACGCCGAGTGCATAGGTAGTTGGCTTGAGAATAAAGTACTTACACGTATTTCTTCACGATTTCCATTTGTAAAAATCAATTTCCAGATTGAGTAAGAACTGTAAGATATTTGTAACAATAGCGACTGGGAGTCGCCGTAACAACGTAGCAAGTAAATGTTGCTTATTCAAAGAGTAAATGTAAATGTACCCATTCTTAAAGTCAACTACAATCTAATGAACTGAAGCCCATTTGGCTCAATATTTTCACCTATAACAAGCTTATTTAGTTTGTGGGTATGTAGATATGTATATGCATTTTTCTTTCTGTTGAGGTTTTCATTCTGCTTCTGATTGATTGTTCTAAATTCAGTAATTACGGGCCCAAAACACGTCATAGGCAAATATTTCCGTGGAATCTGTAACCAATTCAGTTACGCTGAGCAGTGCTAGGCACTGATTCTTGGGCCAGCTAGTTCCTGTTTAATCACTTACATGCGCAATAAGGCAACTATTACATATATGTATATATTACTCGGAACTTCTGCCTGATATTCCAACAACTAATGAATGTACGACTTGGTCACAGGCTCTGAGGACATATCGATTCTTTGGACAGACTACGAAAAAACTCTCGTCTTTGGAAAATGCTTGAATGGGGATAGACTGTTTTCCGTTTGGAGCAAGCCGTCTTCTTTGGATCAACCAACATTTTCGACAGTCAGAAAGAAACTTATCCAGGCGGGATATGATCCCGCTTATTTCGAATTCCTAACTGCTCCATGTAAACCTTGTAAGCTGAACTCGCTCTGAATCTGTTTACTGTATTCCTTTGATTTTACGTCAGTAACTACCACATGCGTACTTTCTATTCTAAACTCTTCTAAATATGCATATCAAAAACATTCATATGTATAACGATCTAATAATAGTAAATTCAACATTCGGAACGCCGATAGCTGCTGGTAACCTGTTCGAATCGTCATTAATAAATCTTAAAATTGTCTTTTTCTAGTGCGTCATTGTTTGTCTGTTGGAGTTATTTTGTACATCAAGGTAATAAAAGGCAATTGTCAAACCAATTCATATTGTAGGTAACACCGTTACTAGAAGGCTAAATAGTTGGTGCTTTTAGTGCTTCTTCTATTGTCCTTGACGTGCCAAGTTCCAGCATACCCGATATTGTTCATTGCACTGTTCGTAATGACAAGCTTAACATCTCCAAGGTCACTCTACGTGTCAGGCAGAATTTTGAAGAAAAGGAAATAAACTGTCATCAATAGCTTTGTTTAAACTTAAGTAAAGAGTAATGGATGTGTTTTCAATCAGCATACAAAATACAATCCAAGCAGCCCACATGCCCAGGCACAACCTTACTTAAACATCCTAGACTTAGACAACATTTAAAAAATAGGTTACGCGTCAATATTAGGAAGAAAAAAAGTATTCCAACACTTCTGGGGGTCATGCTGATAGTAAACTTAAGATCTTAGATCATTTGCCATGAGTTGGATGCTTATGTACATAAATTGTGAATATGAAAAGGTTCAGCTCTTGAACCTGGGACAACTCCACTCCGGGTGCGTAGTTAGTTTTAACAGACCAGAGATTTGCCGTCGCTTCGCTAGGGGAAGACTGGGAAAATGTATGCCCTCTGTTGTAGCGCCAGTCATGTAAGTCACATGTGGGTGAATGTCCAATCCAACCGGACCTGGCGGAACCAATGAGACTGGGCCAGGAGAAAAGCTATTTTTGTGCCTGACGCGTAACACTTGTATGGTATGCTCTTAGAACTCCCTGAAGTAAGATATGCATATTATTCCTATGATGCGCTTAGAATGTTCAGAGATGTGTCATATCATATAGAGCGCATTATTTAAGTCTTGCCCCCTTGACCGCTATCAATGAGCAAGAAACCGGAAGCAGTATGTCCCAGGGACAACGCTCCGGTATGAACCACTTGCTGATCGCACTCTTGACTTTCTTTAAGGAACTAAACTCCCTTGCCAGATATTGGACATGGACGGTTCAAAGTCTTGGTTTCAACGCAAAGAAAGGTTTTGTTTCCACTGCGGCAGGGCGACTTATGGTCAATACAAAGACTTGAAACAAACCAAAGTGCGTTTCCAGAATGTATGATTTTACTTACATCTCATTTATTTTTCACAATATTTTGCCATCGATTTACTGAATAAGTAGATCACAAATACAAACCAGGAAGATTAACTCAAAAAAGCTTGGAATGGATTCCCAGAGAACATGACCGCTTGTTTTGGCTTGAAGCTTAGTCGGGCTGGTAGAGCTCTTGAATTTAGATTCCGTGTCTGGTAATGTGTCTATTGCCAGAAGCGGATTAATTCCAGATCCAACACATCTATACACGACCGTTAGATCACATGGTTTAACAAAGTTTTTGGTATCACAATCAGATATGTCCGTGCACTTTCCGCTGAAACAGCTGAGATCCCGTACCTCCTTGTCTTTAACGACGTAGGGCTTGATGCGTTCAAAGTTCTCGAGCATCTTTTCCAATCTTTTTTGCTGACATAAATGGTAGGCCTTGTGCTTTTTCAATAACGTCACAACTCCGTCAATTTGTCCCGGAATGGTAAACAAGTGACCGCTTGCAATATGGCCCAGTGTCCTCGCTCCACGATGAAACACGCTCTCATCGCACTCTTGCCCTTCTTTTAAGAAATAAACTCCCTTGCCAGAAATTGGGAAGGGATGGTCCACAGTCCTGGTTACGTCGCAGAGACAGATGTTATTGATGCAGCCTGAATTCTTGTCACAACACTGTCCTGCAAATTACGAACAGTATCAAACTTGTACCTAGCGCAAACAAACATGTGGTGAGCATCGTTCAATTTCAACCCATCAACTTGTTAGGTTGTCTGTAGTTTGATGTTTCGATATTGGTTAGGGTTTATGGTTAGATTAGTAAAAACAAAAATATTCTGGAGCTTCTAACCATCATGCCTACTTCAAATACATACATGCTACCTTTTGTTATTGGTCGTAATATTAAATGAGTTGGACCTATACGTAGCCCTGGTCCTGGGCATAGCTCTTTAAGTCGACAAGCTACAACTAACTGGGGCTAGTGTGCATGGAACTTTGTACTTAAAATCATCGATTACTAGTATAAAGATTTCGAAATAAATAAATATACTTAAAGCGATTTGAAACCTACCAGCGTAATATTTACCCTTCCGTGCACACGTTCCTCTGACTTCTGCTTCAGACGGAGGAGCTTCAACTTCTCCCTCCTTACAGTCCTCGCAAATAGCTCCCAATCCCATGACAATAACTTGCTTGTCCGAATCGGTGATAGGAGTATGACATGACGATAATAGCAAGACTGAACATATCAATAGGTAGATTCAGGAACAGCCAATCAGACATGAGCCGCCCACGCACATTTTTATTGATACATACATAGTCGTACAATGAAATTGGTAAGTATTAAGTTCGCTTTGCCAGAAACGGCCAAATTTTACCCTGGGTTAAAACAGTAATTCTCTGCCAAACGACTAATACATCGTTGTTTCGAGTTTCTCTTTGTCTCAAACTTTGTTGTTTATTAATTTTTTTTGTCAACAAACCTTAAGCATGGCTAGAATGGGGGGGGGGGTGCGTATCTCATAGCAACACTTTAATGAAGCACATGACCCGATTAGCGTTAATTAAGATTAGGAATCAGGATTGGGTTTTCTATTTACCTCAAAGTTGGCTGGTATTTAGCTTTGAGCAGCTGTGCCTGTACGTCGAGCAAGAAACCGGAAAAGCAGTATATCCCAGGGACAAAGCTCATCCGGTATGAACCACTTGATGATCGCACTCTTGACTCTTTAAGGAAAAAAACTTCCTTGCCAGATATTGGAAATGGACGGTCCACAGTCTTGGTTTCCACTGCGGCAGGGCGATTCATGGTAAAAACAAAGACGTGGGACAAAGTATGTTTCCAGAATGTATGACTTTACTTACATCTCATTTATTTTTCTCAATATTTTGCCATCGTTTTACTGAATAAGTAGATCACAAACACAAACCAGGAAGATTAACTGAATGCTTGGAATGGATTCCGAGAGAACATGACCGTTTTTTTGGGCTTGAAGCTTAGTCGGGCTGGTAGAACTCTTGAATTTAGATCCCGTGTCTGGTAATGTGTCTAATGCCAGAAGCGGATTAATTTCAGATCCAACACACTTGTACACGACCTTTGGATCACATGGTTTAACAAAATTTGTGGTACCACAATCAGATGACATGACGATAATAGCAAGTAGGAACAAATCACCTCTAGTTAAAAAATTCTGAAAAATTGGGAACCTGAACATCTTTTCACGCTGAGCAAGGTTTAAATAGACCTAGAAGACTTATCTTTAAAGTGCGCGGAGTTACAGCGCGCCAAATGCGGTGTAGAGAAAAAATCACCTCCAGTTAAAAAATTCTGAAAAATTGGGAACATGAGCATCTTTTCACGCTGAGCAAGATTTAAATAGACCTCAAAGCCCTCTCTAAAGGGTGCGGAGTTACAGCGCACCAAATGCGGTATATGAATAAAATCACCTCCAGTTAAAAAATTCTGATAAATTGGAAACCTGACCTGCTAAAGATAAAAAGGTCAGGTTCCAAGTATTTAAGAATTTTTGAACCGGGGAGGAAGTGAATTTATTCCTATAGCGCAGTTGGCTTGCCGTAGCTCCGCGCGCGCCCTTAAGATATAGAGCTTGAATATTTAAATTGCTCAGCATGAAAAGATGGCAAGGTTCCCAATTTTCAGAATTTACCTGTAGGCCATATTATTCTCATAGCGCATTTGGTGTGCTGTAGCTCCGCGTACTTCAGAGATATTGCTTAAAGGTCCATTTAATCTTGATCAGTATAAAAAGATGGTCAGGTTACCAATTTTTCTGAATTTTTGAACCGGAGTTGATTTGCCCATGTACCTAGTGCGTAGTTCTTAAATTATCAAGCAATTACCATTGCTCATGTTAATGTTTTATTATTTAGAAAATGTAAGAAATGTGAATTCAAGCAAAGAGATGGAATAATCGGGTACATAGTGAGTTGCATGCGCCATCTGTACTCACATTTGTAATATGCCGTTATAGGGATCACTTTTCTTCCCAAGTGAGATAACTTTCTAGGTGTACGTGAGTACGCCATCTACAAGCTGTGGTTGTATTCAGCATCGTATCGCATCGTACAACTACTATTGGCCACGAAATTCCACTATTGAAAGTACGGTATGTGTACATGCCGGCAACTTACAATACAAAAGGAATTCAATGTAGAATTTCATTTTTGCTCGTTTTTATTTATATACTAGCTGAAGTAAAATGCCAAAGTCAAACTTAGGCTCACATTCACAAACTTGAACTTACTCACGTAGTACCCGTGACTTTAACTAACCCGTCTATCCTTTTCCCTCCAAATCCCCGTACTAGCCGTGACATTAACTAACACGTTTATTCTTTCCCTCCAAAACTCCGCAGTACCCGCTGTGACTTTAACTAACTATCGATTTAAAAACTTTGAGTTCCTCATAAAACCAAGTGGGTTTTCAGAATTCAACAGGTTCTTTTTCTACTTGTATGCAGAATACATTTCTTTTCTCTCTCCGCATTATCATGGTTTTGCTCTCAAACCACAGCCAGGTTGCTATCGTGTCTTGCATCTTGTATTGTGCTATTTAATATCAGGCATTTTAATTTTAATTCAATTAACTGGTCCTTTTTATTTACTGGGACAAATCGCAACAGCTAAATGGGTTTCAGAAGCCAAGGTAAAGGAAACATGTGCGTGCATCATGGTTACTGTTATGAACGAACAACTATAAAATTACTATCGAATTTGAAATCGTGTCCGTCTGTCAACATGATAACTCAAGTTCCAACCATGGGTCTGAAATTTTCAACATAAGCTTTTTAGCTCACAAGTAAGGACAAGTTCGAACTTGGGTTCACTGAGGTC
>JAQFXY010001499.1:0-10288 GCA_034693865.1 Ceratophysella sigillata | reverse complement strand
TTTTCTTCTATTCGCCTCGTATAGCCCTAACATTGGCGCATTTTAAGAGAAAGTCAATTGGTTTGAGGTTTGAGATACCTATGCGCCCCGTCCTGTGCCTGTATGTTACAGCATGATAAAATTCAAAAGATGCTCGTTTGGATTGGCCATTTGACCTAGAGTCAAGATACGTAGTGCAAAGCTGAAGTTCCAGGGAACAAATGCTTCAGTTATCTCTGGATTCAAAATGGGTTTACTCACAGAAAAGTGACGTAGAATTCAAGCCCTGGAGCAAGATTTATCAAGCCGCTTAAACTTGAATTTTTTGATTTAGTGACATTTGGATCAACATTTGATCCAAACTAGATTTATCAAGCGATTATATCCGAAAAAACGGATCAAGTTGATCCAAGACTTAAACTACCTCAAGAGGTAGTTTAAACTTGGATTAAGCAAGGATTTCGCAGGAAACCAACAATTACAAGTAGACTCGTGTCTTGTTCCTTTCATCAATATTCCATTCAGCGCGAATATTAACACATGCTTAAAAAACCTACGTGTATTTCAAATGTGAAGACATTTCTAGAAATATAAATTATTTACATATATTAGAAACGCACAAATTCATTTTCTGCTGACATGGCGCTACCTTTTCTGCCACCGGATGTGCGTCAACGGATCTTCAAACACCGGACAAGACTAGAAGACATGACGGATTACGAAATTAGGAAGCATTGCGCTATACCACAAGTCAACGTTAGAGAGCTTTTCGAAATTTTGGGTCCCAATCTTGAGCGGCAAACTCTTCGAAGTCAAGCAACCTCAGCAGAAAATCAACTTATTTGTGCGCTCAGTTTTCTCCGATCAGGGTCGTTTCAGTACGTTGATGGAACTGTGAGTGGTGTCTCACAGTCTACAATAAGTCTCAATCTAGACCGGGTCTGTAACGAAGTTTGTGACAACCACGTAGCAGAGTCTCTTCGTTTTCCTGTTGGAATTCACGCTTTGAATCACTACAAGGAGAATTTCTACGACATTGGACTTTTTCCGAACATTGTTGGCGTTGTTGATGGGACCCACATTGCTGCGGCAGTGGATCCTGGTCTCATTCTGGAGAGTTGTCTGTTTTCTCTTGACACTTGACACTTAGATTCGTACTCAGTGAAAGTTCGGGTGTATGAAACTAGGCTAATCAACCACTCAAGACATTCAAATGGTTGAGTATTATGTTTTCTAGATATTTGAATCTTGCCGCGTGAAAATCATATGACAATTTGAATAAATGTAATCATTTTTGATGCTGGATTAAGGAAAAGATGATCTAGCGTAATCCGTGTTTGATAAATTCAAACATAATCTCGGATTAGTCAAGATCATCTTTTCACTTTGATCCTAGATTAAGGCCCTAATCTAATCTTTAATCATAAATCTAGCCACTGACAATAACCCTGTGGAAGCACTAAGCTAAGCTTAATATAACCAATGATCAGAGATGAACTGGAAAGCTGAAACCTTAATTTTCTGGTATGCCAGACCCACGATATATCCAGAATGACTCTAGGTAAAGGGGTTGCACCATGCCAATGGGTCAAACTTTAAACATGCTAGAACATAAAGGTGCAGACGTTCGCGTCATTTAAATAACTGGAAATCTATTATAATAAAGAGCTTTCGTTAACTGCTAGTTTGGAAAGAATGTACCTGCGAGGAATGGACGGTAATACTTAAGCAAAAATTAATGCACAACGAAAAATATACGAAATATGCAGAACTGCCCGAAGCGAGTTCGATCAATAATAATTTTCGCTTACGGCCAGAAATAACGTGGCTTCCTTTCCATAGTACATACAGTGTATTTATGTGCAAAATGCGACAATAAGTAAGTCTCAAACTTTCTCCCCGGCGTAAATGACTATATGTAGCTAACACGCTGAACGTCACCCGATATGGATATAATGTATGTATGTAATTCACATACGGCGTGTATGTAGATTCGTCCGATAATAAAGTAGTACCAGCATTTGCAAACAGCAAGTGCTTTTGGTATGAGCTGAATTGAATTCTACAAAATTTCAACTAATAAATACTAAAATTAGCGCTAATTACAGGAATTTCTCCAGCATTTAAGTTTAAGTTGTGTTCTCGTGTGTTCTGTACCAATTATACGTATACGAAGCATATATTATTACTTCCAGATATGGACTTCATCCATTTTCACAATCCTCATGTTACTCAAGCCGGAAGCCTGCCACAGTGAATTAACGCATTTGAAATTGAATGTCACGCACCGGCCTGATCCCCTTCGTACCTATTTCCCACATAACCCCTCACTGCAATTAAGTTCGAAGGGTTCCAGTGACCCTCAGAACCGTCGGAATAACGGATGGATGCCGATGCCGATTCCATATTACCCTGGTGGAAAGAATCCTGGAATTCCACAGCAGCAACTCCAGGGTACTCAATTATTCAAGCAAGATGCTCCGCATGGACGTGGCCGACCGTTTCATCCAAGAGCTATTCATCTCCAGCCACCACCGCGACCACCAATGTTCCATCCAGTGCCACACCCAATACCGGCTCAAGGGCTCAAAATTATGCGTCCCTCACAACCAGAGCCAATTGCAATGGGATCGAGTAATCAGGAAAATATTATTCAACATGCGAACCATAAGTACCCCATTATTCCGCCACAACGGCCGAGTCCACTGGTTCCATATGCAGCTAATCCACCGATTCAGCCAGTTCCGGCTCCATACGCACACGGTAAAAAATCACGCTCTAAATACTTAGCTTCAGCAAAAGTTATAGCTATAACTATATAGCCACTAAAGCCAGTGCAGTTAGCGCTTCACCTGAACACGATCTCCCCAATTATTAGTTGAGGATTATTCTAAAAACCATTGTTTACCTTTAAAAATAAAGTCATCATCTAAGAGCAGTTAGAATCTCGACCGAAAGATTGATCTTATTGTATTTAGCTTTAAACTTGAAATGCACTGATAATTCAACGGGTATATTTTCTTACACCTTGGACAAACCTGATATTCAAACTTTTCCCTTGTTTAATTTTAATCTAAAAACAGGCATTACCCAACGGAGTGAACATTGCAAAACATGCTCCGCGCAAGAATAAAACGTTGTGCAAAAATAAACTGCGGACTTCCAAAAATCTCTGAATTTTGAACAAAGATCCACCTAATAAAGCAAAAATAAGTGTACAAATAAACGTTGTGCAAAAATAAGGGCACGAAAAATATCTTATCTAAAACATGGCTAAAATATTCAAAATATTCAGAAGCAGCAATGGTGGCGTTATATTAATTAATTCTACCGGATATGCGTTGCGCGAAAATACGATATACTTGATTATGATATGTAAAAAATTGTGTGATTAAAAAATTGAAAATAACTAGTAATTTTCACTTTTTATTTTAAATCGTTCAGCCCATCCACAAAAACAACCCGCTGCCGCACCATATGGTCCAGCAGCTAATTCCATTGACACACGACCGAATACTGAAGAAGATCCACCCAAAACGGCTGAAGAACAAAGTGAGCTCCGATTCCTGTTCCATCGACCCGAAGATGAAGATTTAATTAAATCCACAATTCGTGACGAATCAGAAAAGTACAACGAGCGCGTCTCCTTCATCCGTGGCCCAACACTCAAGTTTCAAAGACGTCAAACCATTTACTTGCCTCCGCGCAAGAAGAGCGTCATTTACGTGATGCTCAAAGAACCTCAAGTTCAGACGGATTTGGAAATTGTGGAACCCGCAATGGACCCTACACCCGAAGTCAATATTATTTACGAGCAAACAGGCCCAGTCAAGACGAAGCACTACTATTCAACAGCAGAGAAGCACTTGGGGCCGCTTGCAGAACAGCATTTGGGCAGTGGGTCGGAAATTAGTAGCGTGACAGTAGTTCCACCCTCGACAGTTCCTCCTGTGCTTGTCACCCAGCAGTTTCAAGGGAGATCCCTACCACCTCCCAATCCATGTCAACCCAATTTCAGTAAAAAGCTACGAAAATGATATTAACTCGGAGGTAAAAGTTCCATAAAGATATTTATTGCTATTATTAATTTTAATGGAAGAACGAGGTGATGACGCTTACTGCTTTTTGATCGGTCACAAACATCAGCATTATGGTGTGCAGTTACCAGCTATTTTAGAGCACATCAAATATACATTTGATATAATTTTATTTCATACTTTTCAGACCCTTTCAAACCAAAATTTTAATATAGAGAAATGCTGTGAAATGCATACACTTTTATACAGATTTGATATCTGTAAGTTTTTCCAGGCGAGACCTGTGTTACTTATGTAATTTCTAATTTCTACCAATATATTTTTGTAAAATAGTATTCAGTGGGTAAGTAACTAATTATTAGGCACATAAAACATGTTATTTGTGATAATTGATGATATAGATCTGTTAATTACTAGTAACTGAGACCAACTAAAGATGAACAATTGATTTAAGTACATATTGACATAAGCCTACTATTTTTTACGCTAAACAATATGAATAACATCCCTGAAGCACACAAAACAGTGACTCTCTCTATCATAAATGTATTAGTTTTAGTTACATCAAAGCACTGTATACACGATAGATAAGCACAATTTTTACAAGAATAGCTAATGCTAGAAACTATAGCACTCAGTTCTACAGGTCAGGACCGCTCAAGGCAAGAACTGCGTCCTAGGCAGGAAAATTAATTTAAGATCATTATTGCAATAATTCAATTCCTTTCATCAGGAACATTTTACTAACCATATTAGCAGGATCAAAGCTGAGAATTCAGAGTAATACCAATAGATACCAATTCAAATTGACAAACAGGCTCGCATCTAATATTATAATTCCTATAAGCAAGAGTACATTACTTTTGATTCAAAAAATAGTTTACATACACTAGAAAAAAGAATTGTGATGAACACGTTCCACACTTTAAACAACATATTTGCGCGACGCACAAGAATAATTTTTAGAATTGTGAATTGAGAACAATGTTTCATGATTTGAATACTATTTGGGAGAAGGGAAGACCCATGGAATCGGCAGCCTAAGACGGTCCTGAGTCGTGAGTGAACTGAACATATAGCAGCTCAATGATTTTTTTTATGCTCAATAAGTACAAAGCTGCGAACTGTTTTGGATACCAGTCCTCGCCTCATAAACAACCAGAATATTTGGAGCAGTAAGGCATACACGAAGAACCATCTTAAGCTAAATATGGTGACCCGCTCATAAACCATTGAGTTCTAAAATAATGCTATGCTGGACTAGTTAGGTGAATTACACAACGAATAAATTACAGGCCCTTAGTTTTCATACCTTAGCTAGAACTAAGGTAATTTTATTTGTATCAGTCTAGGTTGCTAATTGACAGTTTGCTTTCTACAGATCTACAAATGTCTAACACGTAAACGTGAGTCGATGTCGACGCTTCGTAAAACTAACTATATTCCCTCCAAACTGATGGATCTAAGATGCAGTCTGGCGCTGGCCTGGATCTAGGATAAGCCCATCGATACAAAATCAGATACATTCTCTCTGTGACATACGGAAAATTCTACTTCTAGTGTTAGCTCATCTTTGGGTGCTGCCTTCGAATCGTCAGTTCTTAATGTGAGGATGCTACTGTGGCATAAGTAACACTACTTTCTGGATCGGCGTTGTTATTAGGATTTGTAGATGCGCTTGTGCTACTCTCACTCTCACCGTTCGCTGTGACAGCAGCTGCTTGATCGGCAAAACCTAGGCGCACAAGTTCTTCACCAATGCTCAGGCTGTTAAAGTGAAGCTCCACCCAAATAAGATTATCCTGGAAGTACCGAATCACATTTGCTCTCAAAACACGATCCCATTGCCCAACACGAGTCAGGTCACAAAAAGCTGATATTGCTTCCTCAGACCAGGTTCCGTCAGGATCTGGACAACTATAATGAAATAAATGGTTGGTCAGTCAGTAATAAGCACATACCTTACACCAGTATGCTGGGTTGTAATGAATTAAGTTGGGCCTCACTCCAAATTCAAAGTGAGTTCGATCGCCTGAAACCGTAATCTTAAAAATTGCGGTTGAATCCGTCGTACGTCTTCCACAGCCAACGTCCGCTTGTCCCCATAGTCAACATACACTACTTCCACATTCGAATCACTCACGTCAAGAACTCTTCCACGGTGCCTGCGAAGGTAGTGAATACAAAAAAGATGTGAATATGAAACTGTATTGGCGATTATACTATATACTTAATACTCTTTATCTGTTTGGCGTACCATTTGTTATCAGCGTCAAAATAAGCCGCTACCATGTCTCCAACAGTAAAACTTTCGTTGTCTCTCGTTGGATTGTGTGTATAGTAGTTTGTCATTTGATCAATGAGTTTATCTAACTCACCGAAATCCTTGTTAAACACTGAAAAAAAGGAGAAATACATCTTAAGAATTTACTAAACTTGTAAATCTACCTCGTTTGTCTAACTTTACACACCTACCTTGAACCCAAAAACTATTAGGATGGTAAGCACAAGTCACGTAGACCTCCATTTTATCCGAAGCGAGACTTAGGCTCGCAACATTGTGCTCAATGGGAACCTCTGCTTCTGGATTATGGTTGGTTTTATCAGCTTTGGGTGCGACCCTTGGAGTTCTAGCAGCTGCCGTTCGTTTGATACGATTTCTTCTCGAAACGTCTTCATCGATTATATCTTGAATCAATTTATATGCTGATTGTATTTGTTGATCCGTACCTCGAACCTTGATTACTCGTAGAGGCTCTCCTGCATCTGCATGATTCTCAACACTCTCTGCTTCAAAATATTAGTTTGTTAATTCACTACTTAACTAGTTTTCAAACGAAGATATCAAAACCTATTGTCAGTTGTCATAATTAATTATGCACCACACTAGTAGGAAACTCTCCAGAATTTTCATTTGAATCGAAATCGAGTCATTTGAATTGCCCGGATTGGATCTTGCTAAAATACAAACCTGAAAAATCCTGGGAAGGTTCTAGCGGTGTCCGAGGTATGTCAACTCGTGCACCAGTAGCGTCTTGTATGCCCTTGATAATTTCTCCTCCTCTCCCAATAATACGACCGAGCATACGATCTGGCACGGTAAGTTCTGAAGTAGTCTGTACCGGCTGGGAAAGTATGTGCCTCTTAATTTGGTTCTCAGCCATCTCAACGTCCACAGGTAGTCCAGTTATACTGTATGTTCTGTCACCGTTCTCCTGACCTAAAATTTCGAATAAAGGAGCATCTTTCAAGAAAACTGTTCGTATTTTCATGAGTGATTACTTGGTTTCATGAGGCAGAAATGTCAATATTTCGCTATTCATACATATTGCATGTATATACCTAGGTATGTATATAATTATATGTCTTACAATCGCCAATTTGCATAATCCTCGTGTTCGTGTCCCTCTGTATCTTCTTAATAGCCTGTAAACCATTTAATCTGAGTGCATAGACGTCATTTTTTGAAACAGTTATTTGAGAATCGACTCTTCTCTCCTGTAATGGATTTGCGGAGGACGAGATTGGTGCATTAGCAGCTTCCTTAGATTCAGCATTGGCTTCAAGAAAATAAACCCGTTCCATTAGTAATTTACTACCAATTGCCTAGTTATTAAACAAATGGTGATATATGAGGCGGGCATAGTTGACAAATTATTCCCAGGCTTCGGCCATGTCACTTAAACTTTGATTCCGCATTCGGTTGGTCACTTTGATTCTGTATTTCAGCTAGCAACAATATAGTGCATGTTTTCAAATCTCAAACCACTGATTGTGAAATCTCAACCCTTTGTTTGATTCCGAGGGAGGCCTCAAGTCACAATGCAAGTGGATTCCGTTTTACATAAACGACCTCGGATCCAACGATTTAGCATTATGCCAAATATATTGTAAAAACCGGAAATGCAGCCTGTGACCTGGACCTGAATGTAACTCAACTTATAAGTCCGAAGCCTCAACATGTAGTTATTTCTTAGAAAATAAGCTTTAGTATCCGATATCATATATTTAACAAAATACAACTTTTTGGTGTGGACAAACAACTTTCGTGGTGGTACTGATTTATTTTTAACCTAAAAAACATTGCCACTGCTTTATTAGTGTTTTTGGAATAATTATTTTTTACTCTGTAATCTGTAAAATATGGCTATTTAAATAATACTCTATCTACATGTAAACCGTTTATTTAATCTACCTCCATGGCTGGGACTGTCGAGATAAGCAATTTTTCACCAAAGATTACATTCACGGTGACAAGTTTAACCTGACCTGTGACCTGACACAGACACTTTGAAGAAAAATTGTTTAAACGAAAGTTGCTTGTCTCAATGAGTGTTTCTTCATAAAGGTATAAAGGTCACTCATCAAGAATCAAGAGCTTCCTAATCCTAATACATAATAGGTGTGGGTTAAAAACTGAATAATTCTCCGTGCGCAGTGCACTGTTAGGTCATTGGTATATATGTAGGTATAGTACATTAGTAAGTACAAGGTCAAAGGTTCAATCCAACCCAATTATCGTGCGCACCCTTCCCCTGTCACCTGTGCCTAACTCCGACCTACTACAGGCAACAGGCTTGACATAGAATAGTTGTTAACTGTTGACTTACGGCGTGCCTCCGCTGAGGCCAAAGCTTTCTTCTTATCGTAGTTTCTTCCCTTCAGCTCCTTTTCAATAGCTGCAAGCCGCTTCAGTTTCCGCTGCCGCCAGTAGACAAAGAGACTGACGAGCGTCAGAGTCCCCACCGTCAGACCCACTACCACGCCGCGCCCAATGCTTGACATCTTAATCAATCCAGAAACTTTAAATCAAATTCAAACTTTTTGAACACTGAAACAAAATCAAAAATCAAAAATCAAAAATCAGGTTCCAATTCCAAGTCCGTCCCGTCCGGCTTCAATTCTCGCTCCAGATCATTGCATTGTTAGGGAAATTCATTCCAGCCGCCTCACACATGTGTGATGCACTGGAAACACATTCATACACAACTTGCCATATTTTAAACAATTGTAGTACGCCTGGACGTAGGGTATACAATTTTGTAGGTGTACCACCGGGCCCCAAGTAGCTATTGACGAACTCAATATACCTTATTAGTAGCCCACAAATTCTAATAAGATTTATCCCATATAAATGTGGTAAGTGTTCTTCGTTTAGATTCCTGCTGAAGTTGAAGGGAAGTTACGAGTCAAATTGTTTTACCGGAAACCGGAATTCACAGGAATTCAGAAATATTCGCTGCGGTTATCATCGGTTTGTTTTGTATTGTGTATTATTATTATTATTGGCAGCAAGAAGGAAAGGGTGTCAGCGTCAGAGAGTCTATTTGTTGATTTGACGTTGGATAGATAATTACATAAAATAGAATAGACAATGGAGAGAAGGACAAGCGGCAGCGGCGGCATGTCACCAGCAAGTGAGAGACGTCTCGAGACGCTGCTAGCAGCAAATCCGCCGAAACGGAACTCAGCCAACATGCTTCTGGACTATGGACAGGCACAGAATACATTCATGGGTGTCAGATACATCTTCGAGTGTGGTGAGACATTGTTATATGATTTGCATAATGTGTAATGTCTGTATCAATATAATTGGTAATTTACCAGTCCAGTTGCAGTTGCTGGTTTCGTACCTATGACCTAACACCTGACCTATACTAGGTCATAGGTTGTAGATGTTAGCGTACAAATGTGTGTGAAATCCCAGTGAAAGCTAGACTTGGAGGTTGGATTGTACGGAAAAGCACTCAGCATGTGACCTGAACCTGACCCTGACCCGACACTATGAAAACACAAAAGTTGCATTCTTGATGACAGATGAGTACCTACAACAAATTTTGTTCGGTCATTGCATATTGCATTGCATTGGTTCGTAGGTGTGGCGTGTGGCTTTAAAAAATAGAGATTTTCCGTGCACCCCCGTAGGTACATTCCAACCAGACTTCCAAAAGCTTTGATGTTTTAATATTATTACTTTTTGTTTGTTTTATTCTTATAAAATAGGTATTAAGCTGGAAGCAGAACCAATGACCATTGCTACTGCATCAATTCTATTCCACAGATTCTGGACCAAAGTGGAAGAATCACAATATGACATATATGTAAGTCAAAGACCACTTAATACGTTGCAAATATATTAGTAGCGTAATATTGTTGTAGTTATATACATAGTTACTTAGTACATAGTTCTGGTGGATGCAAGCGCTACGCTTCGAACGCGCACTCGCTAGACACCTTCAAGCTCCGTGCCCCACACAATAGCTAATATTTCG